>UELW01000051.1:772500-965341 GCA_900490495.1 Danionella dracula
ATCCTCTGGAGGCTTCACTTCAGTAGCTAGTGCAAAACAGGTGTATTTCTGTAGGACAACAGACAGATGTGTCACAATTCTTTCACCATTGTAATTAGGAATCTATTATAAATCCTTCAGACGTAAACGTAAAGAGCAGCTCACAGCGGAGAGCAGCTTCTGAATCATTTCAATAATCAACATTGTTATCAATGGATTCGCATGACTCATAGTTGCTTGAGGACAGCAAGCTCGACGCAAACATCCTCTGGGTGCAAAAACAGGATCCATCTTACAACGTTTAATGACATTAAGACTTGGCTTCTGCTCGATCACACTTCAGTTAGTAAGAGATGAAAAGCCAGGGGTAAAACTGTCGGTTTTATACAAAAATATCCATGCTGCACAGAATACAATTGAAGATGACTTATTATGTTTGTCAAAAGCTTTTTTTTCTTTATATTTCATAATACAGAACATATCTTTAGTTTTGCCCCTATTTAATGTATTACAGTTCTTGTATTTATTCATTTATTTGTTGATCATTAATTATTTTTGGTTATTTTCATTTAAATGATTTTAACATTTTATTTGATTTATTTACGTACTATTTAAATAAAGACGTCAATTTATTTATTAACTTACTTAACTGATTTTCTGACTATATTTGGATGATAACATACTATAAAATAACTACATTTAATTATAATATTATTATATTTATATTCATTTTACGTAGTTTGTTATTTAAATACAATTGTAGACATTTTAATAATTAGTTTTTATTTTATTTTATTTCTTTTTTGTATTATTTATTTATTTATTTTAAATTGTATTTTAATTAGTTTTAAATCCAGTTAAAATTGTACTGCATTTTAAATTAAATAAAAAACTTATATAAAGTATCTTTATAAATAAAGTACCTTTATTTTAGTTTTTAAAATGTTTAATTAAATCAGTTTTTGTATTGAATTTTACATCAAATTAACTTTATTTAAAAAATGTTCTAGTTTCTATTTTATTTTATTTAAAGGAACTTAAATTACATTCTTTATTAAAAAAAAAGTTTTTTATGCATGGAAAAAAATGTGGTTACAATCCTAACCAGTTGCTGGCCATCTGCTGTTCTTTTTAACTATTAGCAAATACTTAGTATAAAAGCGATCTGTCTGTGCCTATCCCAGGTTACGTTGGGAAAAAGCCACATGTTATTCACGCAAACAAACAATCTTTAATTCACAAACGCAAAGAGAAGAATATACAAATACCAATATACAATCTCCTGGCTGAGAGGCAATACACCTCAACGTTGCTCACATGTAATAAAGGTTAAGAAATACTAATACGATATGGCTGTTGGTTATGCTAATCGAGAGACTAAATTGATTCTCTTCGTAAAAACAATTAATTCCAGACTAAAGATAAGACTGAGTTTCCCCCGTGGTGTCTAAAAAGGCAATCCAGACGTGAGTGGACTTCAGACTGCAGCACGTGAACACAGCAAGACAAAAAGAGAAACGATGGGACACACATCATTTACCCTCCTCAAGATGACATTGATTTCCACAGCCAGCAGAAGACCGTAAAGCAGGGTGAGCAAGCCGGTGATCCCAAAGCGCAGCTGTCTCAGCCCAACGCCATGTTCGGTGTACTTGGCAAACTTGATGCTTTTCGAGACAAACGCCAGAAGCCAGTAAATGAGCAGAGCTGTGAGGAATGACAGAGAAAGAGATGATCAATGGCATCACATTAGCACTAACTGGCATCAGTATCTGTCTGCTGGTTTAAAGTGGCTTCAGCGACAGGCTGATGAATCTGGTTTGTGCCTTTAATAACAGAACCTGGCATACCTAAAGGAACACTGCAGGGACCTGCAAAATGACAAATATCTCTCAAAACAATATGTAGCTAAATTCAAGCTAGTGTGACCAAACGTTATTTTCTTTTTTTCAGGCAATAAAATCATTCCTGTGTTGCATTTCCAAAAAACAGCATAAGGTTAAGATTGTACGACCAATTTTAATATTTCAGGGTTTTTCTCAAAAGCATCAAAACTTAGGTAACACCTGAAAATGATGGGGCATCTATGAGTGCCTAAGACTGAATGCATTGTAATAAAAATATACATTTGATAAAGAACTTAAGTAAACAATGTTCAAATCAATGATGGCAGAACTGCCTGCTTTTAAATCTAAGATCAAAAGACAAAAATTCCAATCGATTTTCTCATCTTTTAACATTATTTGAGGATGATTTGAAAGTGTTTTATGTATATTTCTTGCATGACCATGTTTTTTAGACTATATTCTATTTTATTCTAGCATTTTTAGTAAATGCATGACTTTAGTTTCCCTTTTATTGTAACTGATTTTATAGGTTTATGAATAGGAATGCCTTGGTGAACTTCTGCGGCTTGTTTTATGGCCCTATATTAATCAAGTTTGATTTATTTGATTTATGTTTTTTTATGAAACAGCTCATAATATTAAGTTCAGTTGTGTGAGGATTTTTATGAACAGGTTATAGACCTTAAGGCTTTTTGGAAATGTAGCCATGGACTACAAAAGAACTTTATCTTTATAGTTGTAATTTAAGGTTCATTATCGTCTAAAGATTTTCGGCGTGTTTATGTAATCGTATCTTCTTTTTCTGGGAGCTCAAAACGACTCGACAGATGTAGCCATGCCCACTAACCAATCAGATTAAAATCTTTAAAGTATTATTGGGGTTATTACTTAATATACCCATCCTGTGACTTTGGTAAATTTGCTATGAAAAGGGGGGTCACAGATGAATTTATGTTCATTTTCAATCATTACTTGTGTTATATGTATTTCTCTTATAAAACAAAGCTGTTGAATTGATGGCTATCCCGTAAAAAACACTATGTGGTGAGCACATACTCATCAGTAATTTAGGGAAGTTGGAGGTCTCGATGTTGTGGTAGTAGATGATCGATGTGATGGCAGCCATGAAGGCCAAACATGATGGCATGTAGAGATGCAAGTGGACCGACTGATTGAACCTGAGGAAGAAAGAGAAAAACAACTTTAAACATACCAGTTTATAAAACTCTATACTGCTCTACATTGGGGGTTCTTGGGCTATACACAGTTTTACCTGCTCTAATTAAAACGCTCTTCAAAACCACAGAGTGTGTTTACATTGAGACTTCTTGGGTTGCTGTGTGCGCATGACATCACATTGATTTGTGTAACGTCGCCTGTTATTGGTCATGCATCAGTATGTGTGTGACATCGCTCTTTAGAACCAGCTGGAGGGGCGTGGCCGTACTCCTGATGCTGGTTATCTCTTGTACAAAAGCCTGCAAGGTGGAGATGGAGCGAGGTGTTTCTGGCGTGTTTTTGGAATTGCAGCTGAGCGGAGCAGGAGCCATCAGGAGCTACCCTTACTACGTCCCAGATTTCGTCAGCCGTGACTAACTTTCTACTTGTAAATAAATTGTGTTAAAGTTAAAATCCGGTCTCCTTTTTGCTGAAGTTTTTGAGCCGGCTGTAACAACATGCACACACATAACCAGATAACTCTCAAAAATGTGTTTATTTCAAAAATGTAGTTTGCACATTTACATGCTACATATCAAGTCAAAATATCCTGTCAAATATCACAGGCCCAAGAGGTAAACAATGATGCATGGAGTAGTGAAATTTCACTACAATGTTTCAACTTTTACTCCCAAATCCTTCATCATTAGGTATCACATCATAAAGATATCACATGCTTAGTAATTCTGCTGCATTTGAACTGTCCTTTTCTCTATAAAGACCCCTACTGGCTGTAGATTCAGAGAAAAGAGAATTGGTCCAAGAGCAGAGACTTGAGGGACCCCTGAGGATGGAGAAGCAGTCAAAAATGTTATGATAGAGGAAATATTTAAAATATAATTCAAACCTCTTCAAGGCGGTTCCACAGAACCCTACAACTTGAATTTGTTCCACAAACAATGTTACGGAGTAAAAAGGTTTGCAGCCCTCATCTCAAAATGTCTCAAATCATTTCAGAAACTCCCAGACTTTGAATCTAGCCTCAACAACTTACCCTAAATCCAACAAATTCAACCGTCCACTGACCTGGAGCAGCTCACGTTGAGCGAGGAGTGAGAAATATGTCACTCTGCAGCTAGTAACACTTAAAGTTAAAATTTACCTTATCTTTCAAAAACAGAAAACTTTCACAACCACCATGCCCTCCTTTTCCACAATGACTCAGCAACTAAGGTTAGCTCTTATTCTGTTAGATTTTTGGCCCTTTATTAAGAGGAGGTCAGAGTTGAACTGAAAGCCAGATGGGCAGAGAGAAACAGCCCTTACCCATCAGAAACGATGCCTTCAGCGATCTCGCAGACGGTGATGAAGATCAGGGTGAAGGTGAGGATCCAGCGCAGGTTGTGTCCTGGGAAGTGAAGCCACGTGCTGTGATGGATGTGCACCTTGGAGCTCTGACTGCCCCAGCCTGCAGGGGCAACAATTAAAACACACACACTGAACATCTTTTATATACAATGACAGGAAGTGGTGCAAACAATCCTTGAGAAAGGTACTTTTTATTCATTTATCATCATCCCGGAACAGCAGATCCAGTACACCATCTGTATCTTCCACCTTCTTTCAAAAGAGGAGAGTCATTCCCTGGAGTTCCACATCCCGAATGTCAGTCCTAACATAATTCCATGTAAAGACCTACAGCTTTCAAACACGCTGTAAGGACTGAAAGACCAGCAGCATCAGGTGAGGTTAACCAAGGTAGCAGCTAAACCGTGCAGAGGTATAGTTTGAAACATTGATTTTAGAAACTAGTCCAGCCAATTGTTTTACAGATGTATTCGAGATGTCTATTTACATAAGATAAGGTTTTACAAAATGCTTTTAGCCAGACATACTGTGCTTTCATTGGGAATAAAAAACTGTTTTAAAAGAAAAACTATTTGGAGGGCCTGAAAGCTTGTTTACTGCAGTGTGGTATGATGAAGAAAATACATTTCCTACTCAGAAATATAATAGGCAAACCTATTTCTGCTGTTAGACAGATTTTATCCTTTATCCTCAAAGGGGGAATTAGGGTGGTTCGATTTAACCAAGTACAGATTCTGAATATTAAAGGCGCGCGGTCTGTGGCCAGGGCTGCACTGAAGCAAAGCAAGGGCCCAGCTGCACTTGCAGGGGATTTAAAGCTTGAGTGACAACTCTGGATGCGAGATACACAATGATTATCACCAAGTGGAGCTTCTATATTAATATTTGTTTAGTCATAGCAAAGAGGAAATCGTTTCAGATTTTAGTTAATTTTATAATTTTGTTGTTGTTGTTTTATGGTGGTGTTTCCTCGAGTAGATACATGAAAAGCCTTTTAGGATTTTGGTTACCATTGTTTATTCTGGTACAGAAAACAACTGAAGATAAAAACCAGGAAAAACAAAATGTTAAGCTTTAAGAGCTGTTATTCTGTCTGGCACTAAGTGCTGAATTAAAAAACAAACAAACAAAACAATACTTTTAGAATACTTTGCTGCAAACAGTATGTTTGTTTTTTGATTAAAGTATTGCTGCAATTCACAGTTTAAATAATTTTGTTTTGATTTAGTTACCATTTCATATAAAAATTGCTATATTGTGATATATATATATATCGTTATCGAGGTTGAAAATGGCTTCTACCAGTTCCTACCCTTAGAAAGGTCTACTAACTGTTAATTGGTTATATCACATAAGGCTGTAGGTTAATCAGGGCCAATCTATCTTTTTCTTTTCTCAAATTTTACACAAAAAAGCGTATCATTTTTTATAGCTGGCTAGGTGCTCTTAACTTGAAATTTTTAAGAAATAAAGTTTATATTTCACCAGAGGCAATTCTTTTAATGAAATCAAAAATATAATACTTGTTTTGTGTCTATGCTGATCTATGATGCCCCGAGTTTTTGGATTTGAGTTGAAAAAGCATGTGGAAAATCATTATGTGCTGTGAGTACAAAAGGAGTAACTTGTTTACTGATTCAATGAAAAGTATGTCAGTGATTTTGTAAACTATTATAACATAGATGTCAGTTTCAATGATGGCTAGCTTTTCTGATTCCATAAGAGCCCCAAACTTTAACTAAGGGGCCTTCTCCAAAGTGCAGTGTTAAAGGCGATGGATAATGAATAACAGAAACTGAATAATAGAAAGTATGAGTAGTTGCCAGGTTTGTCGACTCTGAATTGTTAAGAAGGATTGATTACTGCTTCTCTGACTCTACTGAAATGACAGATGTCTTCTAGAGCGCCACCCTTCCTGTAACTCAACGCTGATGGTGTGATGGCTGCAGTTGTACAGTACATTCCAGCTCTAAGGTCACATTTGTTTGTCGAAAATAAAACTGTTTCCCACCATGGCTTGACAAAGCCTCTGTTCTCCTCTGCATGTAGTTGGTTAAACCAGCCTGCTGTCAAACGAAAGCAGATCAATTATGCAGTGTTTATCCTCGTAATGAATAAGCCAAATGCTCAGAAATGAATTTCAGAGACCATTAATCATTCCCTGTTTGTTTGTCTGATCCTTGCGCGAATAAAAAAAATCACTCTAATCTTGTGTGTGTCTACAAGGGATGAAAGTTTTCTTCAAACTTTACTCGTGCTATTCGTAGCAGGCATTATTCAAGCTAGAACTAATTGAAAATAAAAATATTTCTGTGGCTGTATTTCCTTTAGTGCATAGATGGACGAATAGATGGAGCATTTAAACTGCCTTTAATTACTCTTGCTGGTGGGCTGTTAGCAACTAAGTTTCATTAGGCTCTTAATGGTTTGGCTGAGTTACACTTGATAAAAAGTATTTCAAATATATATGTAAAAATTAAGAGGTCACCTTTTGGCCACAGAAAGTAAAAAATATTTTCTATTTTGCTTTTCTGCGAATGTTCCAAGCTTGACATTCAGACCTGCCTTATGCATCATTTTAAAAGCCATATCTAATCATGTTGCCATTACTGCTTTAAAGCAGTGGTCTCAAGCTCAATTCCTGGAGGGAAACACTCCTGCAAAGCTTTGCTCCAGCCTTAACTAAACACACTTGATTCTACTTATTAAACTCTTGTGGGATTGCTTGAAAGCTACTGGTGTGTCTCTTGGTGCATGGTTGGAACAAAAAACAGCAAGGGTTGGAGGTTGTAATGAATAGGAAACCCCTACTTTAAAGCACATAACACATTCATGAGTGTTGAGAGAGCTCAAGAACATTTGGCACAATATTGGTTTTTGTGATCATATGATTGGAGAGAAAGATCGAGAAGGGGAGTGGGGGCACTAGTGAGACCTATCAACAGGATCTCCCAAACTTCTTCAAATATTGAAATAAATGCTACAAGATATGTATTATGGTTCCAATCACACAGTTGTGACTTGATTATGCCTCCGACATAAAGTGTTGGCGATTAAAGAATGAGTAATTGAACACCAAAGGCAAAGTGCCAGACAGCTCAAGCCCTAAACCGCTGCTTGCAGCTAAATTTAAGTTGTAGTTTTTGACATTTAAAAAATTTTCAGTGAAATATTTATTTTAATATTCATTACAATGGCTTGTTAAAATTGTGTTTTTAATTAGTTTGTATTATTTTATGTTATTTATGTAATATATTTTCCAAATCTTCCTGACCCGCAGCAATCTAGAGATTAGCTCCGAACTTGACTACTGCCCACTAAAAGGGCATTGCAGTAATCAACTTTTTGTGTGTCGCTTACAGCCTTTGCAGAATGCTGCAGCTCTGTTCTTGCAAACATGATCACATCACTCCTGTTCTCTGTTCCTTTAACCGGCTCCCAGTACTCTCTGGATATATTTTAAATTCTCATTTTAGTTTTCAATGGTATTAAAACCCTAAATACTTCTTACATAGATTTTATTTTGCTCCCATCAGACATTACATTTACATTTCAGACATTACATCACACTCACATTAACATTTATGCTTCACTGATACATTTGTTTTAGCGGTTCCTCGTTGAAAAAGCAGGCAGTGAGGTGATTTGCAGTGTAGCTTTTTCAGTGGCTGGTCTGAAGCTCTGGAATGCTCTGTCTGTTTTTTTTCCTGATTTCTTTATCATATTGATTTCTAGATTTTTTGTGTATTTATTCATGTTGTGCGTGTTTTCACAAATTGTATTTAACCAGATCCTCTTTTTTATATCATTGTTGTAAAGCACTTCAGTCAATTTCTGAACTTTTTTTTTGTAGTTTTTTTTTTTAAGGTTCTATGTAAATAAAAATTAGTTGAATTAATTCATATGGTTATACCTTATCTGAAATTATCTTGCTATTTTTTTTTTAAAGATTGACTATTTGGGGAACACAGAAAAGATGTGTCTGAAAATAATAAAACATCAGGTACTGTTACACAATTTCTCCATCACGGTCCTATCTGTCAGATCATGTAGGGCTTCCTACTGTGGTTTCAGTCATGCTGAGATTTATTCATTATTGTGTTTTTTTTTTCTCAGTGTACGGTCATTTCTTTCACGTTTACCATGTTTTTTGTATTCAATATTCATCACATCGTTATGGTACTACTTGGTATTGTATGGTGGAGATGGGGTGGAGGTGAGCCAGTTTTATAATTATAAAATGTTCGAAACTTATAAAATGCCACGCACACATCCAAATCAGGATGGTGGAGAATATACCTAGGTAACATGGGATCTTATTCCAAACCACCATTTGTATTTACATAAAAATAGCTTATTCAGAATAATTGAACCCTAGTGAGCAGTACAAAGTTTGGAAAAAATTGAGTTCGTAACCCCTTTAAAAGTGAATTCTCTGGTTTATAAATCAACATCAACTTTTAAAACACAATGAATACCACATTGTTTTGCTGCAAACTGTAAAAAAACAGAAAGAATCTTTGCAAATGTTTGTCAGAAAGTGTGCACTTCAATGTGGCTAGCACAATTCCCCACATATTAAAGTTTAAAATGTACTCAAGCTTTCTAGCATCTTCGATTGAGTGGGTATAAAGTAAACAAGGACAAGTCTCTCTACTCACCGATGAAGAGGATGGGAAAGGTGATGAAGAGCAGGAACACATGCGGCACAACTGTGAGGGCATCCAGGAAGCAGCCGTTGTTCAAAACTCCAGCGTCCACATTGTATGCGGTCGAGTTGTTCTCGTTGCCGCAGAACGCCAAGGACATGGTGGTGTCTGGTCTCTGAGGTGAAAGAGGAGGAGAAGACGAGATAAAAGCGTTCCACTTTTACAATCAGGACCGTTACATCCTGGCTGTAGGTGGATTAAATCACCCAGAGAGGGAATCACTGCATAAGAAGAGTGGAACACAAGCTCTGGGTCTGAGCACATCCATGGAGCCTCTGTCCTGCAGCGGGATGCCGGCATCGGATTCCAGTGCAGGTGCTACGTCTCACCGGCATCTTTTAATGGCACCCGAAAAAAAGACGCATTTCTGTTCTCGTCTGCTGCGGTGATCAAAGCTCAGAGCTGACCTTGTGCGAGGATCGCTGTATGGCGGGGAGTGTGCTTCAGAGTGTGTGTTGAGGAAGAGAGAAAAAGAGAGAGAGAGAGCGTGATGGCAGACTGGAAGGGGGGAGGAGGGGGTTGCATTGCAGGGGGCTCAGGATAACCAGTAAGCGCGTCACGGTGAGCTTCACATCATGACACAATAAAGATGAACTGACTCTCTGATGGAAAAGACTGGTTTTTGAAGGGATTTTGAAGACATTTGACAACCGAAAGAATGCTTTTACAAGGTTCAAGGTCGACTCTGAGGCTAGGTTTGTATTACCTTTGTGTAAGGCCAGCAACTTAATTTCTAAAACATTTAACGTTTAATCCTGGGTTCCGCTGATGCCTGTCTCTGGTTTATATCAGGTGAAGTACATCTTGGAGAGGTTGCCAGTCTATCAAAGCCTCAATCGCTCTCTGTTTTCCTCTGAAATTCACTGCTAAGGCCAATTAAGGGTTTTCAATTAAACTGAGGTAGGGTTTAGAGCTGTGGGAGCACACTGAAGTACTTGCAGATTTACCTCATAAGTATGTTGGAAACATGCAAATTCCACTTTGAGAGATGTAGTTAAGCAAAAATGTAGGCGCTGTAGGTTTGCATTAAAAATATCTACAATTTTATTAACTATGTCACCAGATTGGATATCTTCAGACCAATGACTATTTGTCTGAAAAAAATATGGACTACGCAATGCCACCTCCTGGCCTTTGGCTGCCGCTATGACAGACAGACAGAGACTGTACATGCGCAGAAGTTGTTTAAAGGAGAAAAGGGTGGTGGCATATTTCTCCTCTCCCACAACATGATTACAGCAGAAAGCCAGAGAAGTACAGTGATTGGTTTGGTGTAGCTGTCAATCACATAACCATGCCTCAGTGCCTCAAATGAGCCATTAAAAAAAAAAACTTTAAAATAAAAAAAATCAAGCAGCAGCAGATCAATTGTGAGATGTGGAGACAGGGGTGGCGGAGGGAATTTTGCATTTAATCGTCGAATTGGAAGTGGAGTGGTTACGGTTTTATATCTTGAGCGGGCAGAAGGATTGGAAACACCTGTATATTGTTTGCTAATTATCTGATCGCTACTCCCGAAATTACGTTCCCGGAACTTCACTTTTTTTTTTTTTTTTTTAAGATGCCTGGCAGTTTAGACCTTGGCCCTTTAAAGGGGACTTTGGATATCCATTCATCAGAAGCTGACATTGTTCTTTAATAAATGTAATAATAAAAAGTCCAAATAAGGACTTTTTACATTAACTAACTAATTAAATAATTAATTTCTGAATTTATTCAACTGAGGCCTCCTTTAAAAATGCTATTAATGTTACTAAACTTTCTTAAAAAAGTCGATGTTTAAGCCAAGTACATATGGCACTGTATTTACAGGATTTATTCATTGAACAATCAAGTTTAAACCATTCTTCAGTTGTTAGATCGGTGCTATTAAGTCGATTTTGAATAGTTAGTCTTGTATGTTTATAAGTTGCTGTGAAAATGAGTCCCTTTGCTTCATCTGGAAGCTACAATGGTAGCCCAGATTTCTTTAAAA
Organism: Danionella dracula; assembly: GCA_900490495.1. Lineage (NCBI taxonomy): Eukaryota > Metazoa > Chordata > Actinopteri > Cypriniformes > Danionidae > Danionella > Danionella dracula. The sequence continues at coordinate 783,537 of UELW01000051.1, forward strand.
TGACAGTGTAACTCTGACAATTATATTGTACTGCGTATAAAACAACAGACATTTTGACTGTGACCCATTATGTATAAACAAAAATTGTATTTTTACTACATAAAATAAAATAGAGGCTGCACTATATCTAAAGCAATGAAATGATCTCACAATCAAATCAACGCAGATATGAGCCTGATTTGCTGCAACTGAATCTACAGCATCACTGTGCCTACAGCTTAATCTAATTCCCTTAAAAAAGCTTTTGCTGAAGATTAAATGAGTAGCTTGACCCTTTAATCTGCAGCGCCCAATGGGTTAATCAAAAGTGGGCCTTAGAGTATATTATTGCAGTCAACAAGTATTAAAGCGTTCTGCACTGGAAGGTCCTTCTGACTGAATTAATGTTTTTATATTGCTATTAATGGAGTGCTTTTCAATGCTGTCGGGTGGTTCCTCCACAACATCCTTCATAATAATGCTACGGCAGGCACAGCGCACCACCACCCTCTCACCACAAACAAGTTTTAGCTAAAGAGAGATAATGAAAAGACCAGCCTCTATTACCATTTCATTCTTGTTAAAGGTCAGAGGAGGGATTCTGGTCTGAGCACAAACGCGGCATTCCGCTCTCTCTGATGCGCTCAGAAAATCTCAATCTAGTTGGCCTCGGGGGATTTCAGAAGTCATCTTGAAGTGTGGTCTAGTTTATCAAGCGAACGAGAGAAATTGGAAGCCTTTCTGTATGCTCTGTCAGAAAGAAAAACTCAAAACGAAATGTTTAAATACATAAAATCTAGTTCTAGTCTAGAAAACGGTTCACTAATTTTATTAACACTGTACAGTTAATTTAAAAAAAGGACAACTGTTAAGTTGTCAAGTCCACAGAAATGTTTTAAATTCTCAACTCATCCTCAACACAGATACACATTCACAGCCACTGAAAAACTCAAATTAATTCAGTCAAGAACTACATTTGAAATGAACAAAACTTGGAGTAATTAAGTAAATCAATTAATTTATTGGTGCAAGGTATACTTTGGAAAAAAATGAGTCACCGAACTGTAATTTGTGCTTTTTTGTGCAGTGTAAGAGGTCCCTGTACGTTGTGTTCTTTCGATTTTTGATTCTGAAATGAAAATTCAGCTCAATATTCTTGTTTATATGTATTTTTGAGTGCAAGACACATGAAAATTGCTTGTATTTTTGCTCTAAATGCACCCCAAAAAAGAAATATTGATATAATTATAATAAGTGTAATAATCAATCTCATGATACTTAAAACTTAATAAACTGATGCAGCACGGCTATGTGAGCTGATGTTAAAGGAGACGATGTAATGGTGTCATACCTGGAATTGGTAAACAAATTAATGCAAATTGTTGCCGAATCAATGCTATAAAATATTAAATCAAACACGCATTGAAATAACATTAAAAAAATATGTGCGTACCGTTCTGGATCAGTAACGCGAGTGCTGGGGAGGAGCTGCCCCAACATGGCGGAATCAAGATAAATACTGCTATTTATGTCCTCTGAAGGAAGAAAAAGCAAGGATATGATGGCTGTTTACTAACTACAGGCCTCTATTTTACAAGCAGAGCGCACTTTAACTTGTTGTGCACTATGTTTGTTTTTTCCAGCCCTCCAGAAAAAAACAGGTCACGATATGAATATTCGTCGCAAATGGGCATCAGAAGTAAATAATTTTTTTTTTAAAGCAACTTCCTCGGCGTGTACGGTGGTGTCATATTCTCCAATGATACCACACCCACCCATCATAGATGGTTTGTGGCTAGCCAATGACATCACACGAATCACTAGCTAACCACGCAAATTCCATTTTCAGAGTGAACAACCAGTCATGCAATTATGTGACATACCCTGAATATATAAACTAAAGAAATATCAACTGAAATGTTTCGCAATGGCGTCACGGTGGCGCAGTGGGTAGCACGGTCGTCTCACAGCAAGAAGGTCGCTGGTTCGAGCCTCACCTAGTTCAGTTGGTATTCCTGTGTGGAGTTTGTATGTTCTCCCCGTGATCGCGTGGGTTTTCTCCGGGTGCTCCGGTTTCCCTCACAAGTCCAAAGACATGCGGAATAAGTGAATTGAGTAAGTACAATTGCCCATAGTGTTAAAGTGTGAATGACTGTGTGTGAATGTTTCCCAGCGATGGGTTGCGGCTGGAAGAGCATCCTCCGCATAAAACATGTGCCAGAGGAGTTGGCGGTTCATTCCGCTGTGGCGACCCCGAAAGGGAAGAAAGCTGAATGAATGAATGAATGAATGTTTCGCAATGTTCAACATCGAGTAAATAAAGTTTCTCTCGGGTGTTAAATGTTCATGAAACACCAAAGAATGCTCTCATACTGTAAATGAAGTAAAACTGTTCTCCCGTTTCAGCTCCGCTCAGGTAATATCAGCTGTTTGAGAATCCATCAGTCTGCTCTACAGAAATGGTACAAATTCAGAATATGTTATAAATCAAATATTATTTGGATTATTAGTATAGTGTTGATCGGGTCAAGAGCTGCACTTGTAACTAGAGAGCTTCTCTATCAGAAGATTTACGGTGTTCACTACCAAAAAAAAATTGTCATTCAGTGATGCGATGGAAGAGCATCGGAATCTAAAATCAGACTTGTTTATGGAACTACAAATTCTGCATTTTGCCTTCAAACACTTTCATGCTGTAAAGTTATTGATTGAAATGTCGATGACTTAAGCGTCACCGCAGATTAACATCACACCTTGAAAAAATAAATATTAAAAATATCAATTGAATATTAAAATTCAAGAAAAAAATGTGAGTATTATAAATATTTTATTTATTGGCCAATAAATACTTCACATAAACACACATATTTTGTCATTTCACTTTTATTGAAATTGAGGATGAATTGAGGCTTTCACTGAATTGAGGATTAATTATTACATTTTATTTTCAAATCAGAAACCAAATGAATGAAACATACACAGCATGACTCCTCGTGAGTCGATCTTATCCGTTTTGATCATCATCTCTTAAACAGTCTTGGTGACCTAAAAACATTTACTTTGGATCAATGTTGAACATTGTTTGATTCAATTATAAAATGATTTAGTTTTTGTGTGTTTTTTTTATGATCATCTTTAGTGAAGGGATATCTAGGGTTTGACAATCGATTCCTGGTGGACGACACATTCCCGATAAGGCAAAGAGGTTAAGTACAGCCACTTGACCCTTGACCCTCAACACAATTTGAGTGTGACATCACAACAGCAGCTGGCTCTCAGCCAATGGAAGTGCTCCATCGACTCCAAGAGTGGAGTCTCTTTTTAAATCAGCTTATGATATGCTGATATGCGATAGAAAAGCCAAGGTTTTAATGAGCTTTTCTTCTGACGATTTTTATTGTTTTATAAATAATATTTATGGATTATCAACAGCTTGTTTTGATCCATGTGGCCATGAAATTTCCCACAATCCTTTAAACTAGAAATCTTATTTCACAGTGATGGGAAAAGTATGGTGTCATCTAGTTGACAAAATCTGACCGAGGACAGGATCAGGAATGCTAAAACAAAAACTCTATTTTTGTGAGCTCCGTTTGAAACTTTAACAAGCTCTCAATTTCTTTTTTTTAACTTTTTAGTTTTTTTTTAAGGTGCGAGGCACAACTAGATAACCGCCGATCTTCGAGTGGAGGAGTTTTAAATAGGTAAATGCTAGTCATACAGATATATGCTAGTCTTTATTAGCGCTGTTACAGTTAATCGAATTAATCAATAAAAAAAAATAACCTATGAAAACAATTGCATTCGAAGCTTCGTTTTGGGGCATCCTGGTCGACCACACACACACGCACACACACACACACACACATATAGCATCATTTAAAAACATGCGCGATACTTTGATGGCTCAAAAAAAAAGAATAATCAGAGGGAGGGTTAAAGCAAGTTTCCCAGAGAAAATGCTAGAAGTTACTCCAAGCATGAAATAATTCAAGCTTAAAGAACTTGAAAAGAAGTGCTTCATGATGAGCGGAGGATAAACACAATGTGTTTGAAATGCTAATTCTGCCATTTTGGCAACAAAAATGCATACGAGAGCATTTATTTGAAGCTAATGTTTCCTCTCAATGATTTGAATGTAAAGATGAAACTCTAAAAGCCTTTATTTCTGTTTTTATTCCATGATCTGTGGCGTATTAATGCTAAACTCACTGTAACTTTAGTGCCAACGATCCTTCAGATGTGTACAACATCATTTCAAAAGCTTTTTTAATCATTAACACAATATGGTGCTGCACAGCGGGATGATGCGGAACATTTTCATAATTTTTTTTAACATAGCCACATCACTTTTTTATGTAAAAAATTAGGAGGAATTAAAACATATAACTAAACTTTTTACATGAACAGTACGAATTACATATTCTCCAACCTTCATGCATCGTTTGATTCTTTTATTTATTTGCCATTAAAAAATACATTAAAAGGTCTCCTGAAAACTTGATCTGTTTTTTTTTAGCTACTTTAATATTATGGTGCAATATGTGCTATGAGTTTAATAGAGTTATTAACATTATTAAGCGATGTCAATTTTGGTGAGATCAGGTATTTTATTTTATTCTTTAAAGACAGAATAACCTGTAAAATGACAGTCATTAGAACACAATTAAATGTTTTGCAATAAACAAGTGTATCAGTTATTGAAATATACTATTTTTAACTTTTTTTGCATTGGGGTCAGATGATCAAAAAAAATTAAATAGCTGATCAGATTGTCAAAAAAAAAATAAAATAAAAATAAAACTACTACCTTCTTTTTCCCTCCTCTGTCTTTATCTTCTTCCCCTACTGCTTTGGTTTTTTTATCAGTTGATACAATTTCTATTGTGAGAAGTTGAGATAGACTTTAACGGTGTAACAAATTGCATATTGTCTCTCCTTAATGTAAGTCGCTTTGGACAAAAGCGTCTGCCAAATGCATAAATGTATAAATGTAAATGTAAATGCAAAATAATCGATAGCCGCAGCTCTAGTGTTAAGTGACCAATACCAAAAGCTAGAGATGGTTCTAGTGAGTAAAAAAAATAAGCTGGATGACACAATAGAAAAGGTGCTAAAACAAAGGCAATCTTTGATATCAGCCTGCTTGAGCAACAGTTACTGATAGGGAATGCTGGGTAATGTTGTTTCAGTGTTTTCAGTAGCGAAAGCTGATTGATTATTAGAAACTCTGGACATCACTCCGAATGGAACGGAACCACACAGGCCATACGCGCAAGCTTACTCACGGAGAGCGAAGGATCTCTGTTTGATTGAGGGTTTCGTCTGGCCTGATCCGCTCTCTCTCTTTTCCTCTCTCTCATGTGAATTTGTTAAGTCTTAGGAGCGTTGCCATTCATTTGCCAGCTCTCTCTCTCTCTCTCTCTCTGCTATGTTGTATTACTCTTAAGCAAATGTACATTCAGTCATTCCATATTCAGGCTAATGCAATTGAAATAATAAATGCAACGTCCTGAATAACGAAAGAGAAAAAAATTATTTTTTTAGGATGAACAGTCTGAAAGCTCTTTGTTCATTTTAAAAATCCAGTCCTTTCATTTATGAAACGTAAGTTATGAACTAAAAGGACATCTTGATTTTGGTCCAAAAGGCTCTGTGTAACGGCTTTTCTTAATCAGGTTGGGTTTTATTTATGCGAAACTCTAAGAACTAACTGAAATACCAACACTAAAATGAAACTGATGATATAATATATATATATATATATATTTTTTTTTTCATAAAAACAAGAGAGAGAGAGAGAGAGAGAGAGAGAGAGAGAGAGACAGACAGACAGACAGACACAGACAGAGAGAGAGAGAGAGAGAAAGATAGTGAGAGGGAGAGAGCGAGAGATAGAGATAGAAAGAGAGATAAAGGAAGATAGAAAGAGAGAGATAGAAAGAAAGATAAATAGATAAAGAGAGAGAGAGAGAGAGAGAGAGAGAGAGAGAGAGAGAGAGAGAGAGAGAGAGAGGGTTGTTCGTTTTGGGGGTGTATCATGTAGGAACTAAAGATTACATTAAATAAATCAACAAACATTTGCTACTTTTATGCATACAAATCTATGGCAAATTTTGGTTTCATAAAAAGCATAATGAGCCACATCAATCACAAAGATGGCAAAATGCCTGATGTTTAAAAAAAACAAAGATTGTAGGCAAGGCCACCAAAAGAGGGTGCTTGCAGAGGGCACCAAACAGGCAAGAACCGCCTCTGCTAAGATGATATCAAGGTTTTAGAGATGTGCGCCGCATTGAGTGCGCCGGAGTGAAAAATGCATGCAAACAAACGTATCTACGTGAACACGTCCTCCACATCACCAGTTGAATGAAATTGCAGTCTAAATGAGCAACCTGGAAGGTCAAAGGTCAAGACCACCAATCACAACAGAAGGACAACACGATGAAACGCAACCTTGAGCATCTGGAAAACTCCGATAGCTTTAGCAAGCAATTCATCCTCACAAAATATGTGCGTGGGTTACAGGAGCTCAACACGTCCTCCAAATAATTCGTTTTTGGAGGCCATAATTTACAATTACGAGATAGTAAGTAATAATTATGAGATATTAAGTCACAATTATGAGATATTACAATATAATAGTGATAATCTTTATTTTATAAATCGCCTTTAAAGCTGGCTTCCCAAAGCACCGTACAGAGAACAACAGTAAAAAAGAGAACATTAGCAACAGAGATAAAATGAAGAAAACCAAGATAAAAGCTAAATAGATAGTCAGACTAGTAAATAAAAATCCAGGGCTAGTTAAAAGCAATATCAAGTATAAAACAATCATAAGCCAGTTTAAAAAAGTGCGTTTTAGTCTGAGACTTTAAAAATATAGCAGCTTTGTGCATCCCTGAGCTCACCCGGGAGCAGAGACAGACAAGCGCTGTTCGTGGAACAGACAGAAGCTGTTATGATATTATTACATTATAGTTATGATTTGAAATGAATATGTAGTTTTTGGTAATAATTTGTAGTAGCTACACCCCCAAACACAGTTTTCAGGGGTTTACGCAGTGTTGACATATCAATAATAATTCCATTTGCGGTAAATCAATGATGTTAGCATTTCCCAGTGCCTTAACCCAAGAAAGAGAAGAAGTTCAGGCCACGCTCAGCTGGTGCTCTCACAGGAGGCTCATGTGATTGACTTTTGTGTGACAGATAGGACCAAGTGGAATAAAAAACAAACAAAAAAAAAAACTACAATTTTATCTCAGTTATGCCTTAATCTCATATTTATGACTTAGTATCTACAAAACATGACTTCAAATCTCATAACTATGACTTAATATCTCGTAATTATTACTTAGAATCTTATTAACATGACTAAATGTCTCATAACAATGACTTCGTATTTCATAATTATAACTTAATATCTCGCAATTATGACTTAGAATCTTATAAACATGACTAAATATCTCATAACTATGACTTAGTATTTCATAATTATGACTTAAAATCTTATAAACATGACTAAATGTCTCATAACTATGACTTAGTATTTCATAATTATGACTTAAAATCTTATAAACATGACTAAATGTCTCATAACTATGACTTAGTATTTCATAGTTATGACTTAATATCTCGTAATTATGACTTAAAATCATATAAACATGACTAAATATCTCAACTATGACTTAGTATTTCATAATTATGACTTAATATCTCATAATTATGACTTAAAATCATATAAACATGACTAAATGTCTCATAACTATGACTTAGTATTTCATAATTATGACTTAAAATCTTATAAACATGACTAAATGTCTCATAACTATGACTTAGTATTTCATAATTATGACTTAAAATCTTATAAACATGACTAAATGTCTTATAACTATGACTTATTATTTCATAAGTATGACTTAAAATCTTATAAACATGACTTAATGTCTCATAACTATGACTTAGTATTTCATAGTTATGACTTAATATTTCATAATTATGACTTAAAATCTTATAAACATGACTAAATGTCTCATAACTATGACTTGGTATTTCATAATTATGACTTAATATCTCGTAATTATGACTTAAAATCTTATAAACATGACTAAATGTCTCATAACTATGACTTGGTATTTCATAATTATGACTTTATCTCGTAATTATGACTTCGAATCTTATAAATATGACTAAATATCTCATAACTATGACTTAGTATTTCATAATTATAACTTAATATCTCGCAATTATGACTTCGAATCTTATAAATATGACTAAATATCTCATAACTATGACTTAGTATTTCATAATTATAACTTAATATCTCGCAAGTATGACTTCGAATCTTATAAATATGACTAAATATCTCATAACTATGACTTAGTATTTCATATTTATAACTTAATATCTCGTAATTATGACTTAAAATTATATAAATATGACTAAATGTCTCATAACTATGACTTAGTATTTCATAATTATGACTTTATCTCGTAATTATGACTTAGAATCTTATAAATATGACTAAATGTCTCAATAATGACAGACTCTCCTAATGATGACTTAGTTTTTCATAATTATTAAATACTACTTCATAATTATGAGATTTTAAGTCATGTTTATGACTTGCCATCTCACAATTATGACATTTAGTCATTTATGCCGTATTTTTGTTGATACCAATTGGACGAGCGCATGCGCAGTTGTGTAGCATCTATTCTCAATCACTGATTTTGAACAGAGCGTCACGGTGGCGCAGTGGGTAGCACGGTCGTCTCACAGCAAGAAGGTCGCTGGTTCGAGCCTCGGCTGGGTCGGTTGGTATTTCTGTGTGGAGTTTGCATGTTCTCCCCGTGATCGTGTGGGTTTTCTCCGGGTGCTCCGGTTTCCCCACAAGTCCAAAGACATGCGGAATAAGTGAATTGAGTAAGAACGATTGTCCATAGTGTTAAAGTGTGAATGAGTGTGTGTGAATGTTTCCCAGCGATGGGTTGCAGCTGGAAGGGCATCCGCTGCGTAAAACATATGCCAGAGAGTTGGCGGTTCATTCAGCTGTGGCGACCCCGAAAGGGAAGAAAGATGGACATGGACATATGGATGGATGATTTCGAACAGCCCACATCATATCCTTAGATAAATGCTGTAATGTATTAACATTACACATAATGCATTATAAGTAATATGAAAATATATTCAATACACAAGTTTGCTCTGTTTTAGGAACACACACACACACGCACACACACACACACACACACACACACACACACACACACACACACACACAAAGCTACTTTCTAGATAAGCCCACTTTAAAATGAATTGATGAACAGTATTTACATTTGATATGATACAAAAACATGACAACGTTGCATTATCCACTTTTCACAGTAAAAACGCATGGTTACCGGTCTGTAGCGTGTGATCATCATCTTGAAATTTCCCAAAACTGCGACCTCATAAAACACCCCTCAGTCCAGAGACCCTCAGCGTCCAAAACAAGCGCCTAGTTCTCGCGGGAACGGGTCAAGCGCGGGAAAGCCTCACATTTCTCTGTCGCCATTCGGTGCAAGTTTCTCCTCTGAGGAGCTAGCCGAGGTGCTGAAAAGCGCGGTTCCTGACGAGAAGTCCACCGCGGTCGTGAATTCCCAAGCATGGACGGAAAAGTTCATCCAGGCGTCGCGTCGCGTCTCGTCGCGCCGGGTCACGTCCACACGCGCGCGAGGAGGATCGATGCCTGATGTAACCCAACGCTGCCGCTCTACCCGTCCATCACATCACACACAAAAGAACCAACCGGTTGAGCCTCCAAAGGATTTCTCTCGTCTACGTTTAAAAACATACACGCGACTTTTCACATATCTCACCAGCTTGGTCGATAAACACATTCAATTTAAGCGAAAGTGCGATTAAAGAGATAAAATAGGGACATCTTCAGCGGGAGATGCTTCTGTCAGCCTCCTGACGAGAATCTGGGCCACATTCGACAGGTGCTGAGGATAACGCTCGAAGAAATTAACCAATCAGAGTGCTAGGATACGATCGCGTCATCACAGCAAGCTCACCTCATTCGTGGAACTCAATGAGAGTAGCTCAAGAAAACTTAACGTTGACAATATTAAAAATAAAAAATATATACCTTTCTGCTTAGTTAGACATGGAAATATCATACAAAGCAAAAAAACGTGGATTTGCGCAAATAACTAAATAGTTTTATTGTGTTTGATGCTTTATATTGATTACTACTATTACTACTACTTCTACTACTACTAAACATATTATTATAAATAAAATATTACGTAATTTATGATCACATGTTTCTCAGAACAAAGAATAAAAACTATTATCACTGAGCGACTGAATATTATTAATAATGCAAATATGAATGAAACAGAAATTAAGTATTTCTACTAGTCTTTTTAAAATATTTTTCTTCGATTCTTTATTTATAAATAAATAAATGTACTTAATTAGTTATTATTATTATTAGTAGTAGTAGTAGTAGTAATTGAAGACATTTTGAAGACAAAAAGAACAATTACACATAAATAAGACAATTTCATATATAAACAAATGTGGAAACAAATGCATAACTAATATATAAAATAATAAATAAACATTTAAAAAAAGTATATGTGTTTAATGAATCTAAATTTGGTACAGTAGATTGCATCAAAATATACTTTTACAAATAAATAAATTCTTAAACACAAGAATAAATACGTTTATAAATAAATAAACGCAATATTTTTACATTTCAACACAGCGAGCGGTGTAGCTGTAAAACCCGATAAGTTCACAGTTTATTGATCGACTGGCTTCAATTTTATTATAGATGGATCAATGAGCTCCTTAATCACTGAGCATAGGTTGCAAACAAAAATAAATAAACGTTTAGATAGATAAATAAATAAAAGATTCAAATTAGAAATAAATAAACACTGATGTTTTTAATTGTAGAAATATATTAATTACAATAACATATTCATGCATTTTTTATGAATTTATAATTAAATGCATTAAAATATGTTATTTACATAATATATTTATAGCTACTACTACTACTAATTACAATAAGAATAAAAAACAATAATATTTGTCTAACCATTATTGAATTATACAAAATGTGACAGAAATCGAACATTTTCCATGTTATCGATTGTATTTGAAAACTAGTTTAACGCCTCCAATTCAGAAACTAGATCTCATCAAGGGCTTTATCATAGTGGTTTTAACTCATTACAACTCATTTTAATAATTAACTTAAACTCTTTGTTTCACTTTTTTTTTCCACTTTGGCCACTTTTGTTTCCTTGATTGTCAAATTCACATGTGTATGTTAAAATCGAAATCTTTTCGAGGTATTAACAGGAGAAAAAAAAACTATTGCAATGACAAAAAAGCAACATCAAATGATTAATTTAGCAGGTAGCCCTTCATGTAAAAAAAAACTGTATTCGAAGCAGTTTATTGGTATGAAAAATATTCAAACTGAGATGTTCTCTTTTTCCCTTTTTCTGAAGGTCACTGGTTCTAATGGAGTTTGCGTGTTGTTCCAGTACTTGTAAGGGTTTCCTCTCGAGGTTTGGATAAAAACATGCTTCAGGTGAATGTGAGCATGAACGAGGTTCTGTGATGGTTCATCCAGAGTCTGCTGCGCTTTAAACCCAGTGAGATCAGACCCCTGTGACCCGAACTAGGAGAACACGTAAAGAAATGGCATTATCTGATGAAATACAATACTAGTCTCATGTGCCACCAGCAGGTCATAACTGGTAATGCAGCAAAAAGCATGGTTTCTTTAAAGCAGAGATGGAGCGGTCGGGCAACACACCTGATTCTACTAAACACCCTCTAGGAATGATTTTGCCTATTACAAAAGTTTCAGTTAGCATTTTTTTAATCAACGCTGAGATTAGAAATCTGTAAAATAAAACAAAAAATCACCAAAACCAACAGCACCTTTTCTTGTTTTTGTAGCTTTTTCTTGTTTTGTTCCAGCCTTCAACACTAAGGCTTTTGAGAAACAACATATTTGTTGGGTTTGTTGGTTTAAGACATCACTTTATTTATTCTTTACAGTTTATATATTTTCTGGAATTATTAAAGTTTCTTAAATGGAGGTTAAATTTTGTTAGTTAGGGGTTTTGTGGTTTGTCTTTAAGCACTATGCAGGTCTTTCTTTTAAGTCTTTAGGACAAAAGAATTGTGTTTGGTTGGTATTGTTGCGCAGACAATAAGGGTTTCTCGGTGAGGGAATCTTGGAGATCCAGAATTCTGTAAAAAGTTTTATTCACGAATGTTCAAGTGAACTCAATTTCCAAAAATATCTGCTTCTTTCCTTTCTGCGATCGCCCGAGCATTTATTGAGACCCCTGAAACAAGCCCTTTCATGTGAAATATGACACGAAACCTGAGAGAAATTTTGGCAAAAATGAAGAAATGTTAAATACGACACATTTTTAAAGATGTTTGGTTTATTGTTTTAAACACAAGTTTTGGTTCTACTGCAACGTGAGGCTTTTGTTAAACAAAAACCTCATCTTTATTTCAGACTAGAAGCTTTTATTGTCATGCAGACTTCCACGCCATTCAGATAATGCGTTAATCTCTAATAACCCAGCACCAAGAAAAAGAGAGAAGAAAAAGCATGGTTCATCTTACAGGACTACACTGTTCTGAGCAACATCTGATGCTTTTTTTCCTGGAGCTGTCACAGATTGCAACAATTTTCACTCTTGTACACCGAGTTACTCTATTACCGAGGCCTGCTGCGTCTCGTAGCAGACTATAAATGCAGCTCAAAGACTGAGCTGAATGTTCCAACATCAAAAGATTCGATACTCTTCTGAGAAAAGTACCAGAACCCGCCTCCAGGTCACATTTCCTCATATGGAGGCAACGCATTGTGAATATTAACAGAATCAAGAGGTTTACTGGTTAAAAGCTTATAAAAGTTTATGTTAAAAAATGTTTGAGTTGAAAATTGTTTAACCTTCGTGGAGTATTCCCATTTTAAAAGCAATTTAAAATCTAAATTTTACTCCATAACACATTAACATATGTGACTTATCTCAAATTCAAACAATATAGAGAACATATCTTGAATGACCAGTCCCTACTAGAAAAGGATATACACTTGTAACATTTTTATTCTTGTAAAAATTAGAAACCAATTTGAGCCGAAGGCCACACGAGGGTTTAATACGTTTTAGTTTAAACGTAGAGCATGCATTAATAGCAATCTGATCTCTGTTGCTGTTTGTTTAGTCACTTTTGTGCATGAATGTTAAGCCAGAGTGGCTTATTTCAGTTTAAACTCTGTGCATTCTTTTCTCAAACAAACAATCATCATTCAACTGATAATTCACTTTTATTCCTCTAGGCACGATCAGCTTTCTTTCTGTGTACCTAGAGTTACAATTCAGAGATTGAAATAGTTTAAATTAAATGCTATAATACTGTGGAATACATTACCATTCAGCATAAAGTGTTCTGACAGTAGAGACGTTTTTAAAGCGAGATGCAAAATGTTTCTATTGAATCATTTGTGATTTGAAAATTCAGCTCCATTGTCTGAACCTTACATTTGTTCTTCCTTACTGCAAAGCGACCGTATGGCCACCCTCTCGATTATCTCACAAAGGGCATTTATGGAAATAAGTGAGGTCATTAACTATGACTTGCACTTTAGTTCTTTTTATTCAAGTGTGCGCATGCACTTTTCACCTTCATTTATGCTTTTAATGTATTGGTACTAGTATGACACTTTCTTAATAAAATATTTTCAACAAAAAAATGGATCGAAATGACTTTTACGAGACTATCTGTACTACTCCACGTAAAGTAAACACTGAACCTCTTATTTGAACTATAGGACTTATCAGATTAAAATTGTATTTTAGCCAGCGCGTTCGTTCTTCATTGAGATGAGCTGCATTAGCTCTTCTTTTGATTGGTTAGTGGGCGGTGCTATAGCTAATGGCTGTGGCAATGGCGATCCAGCCATTTTGAGCTCCCGGATAAAGAAAATAGAATTACACACAAATGCATGAACCAATCGGAATTTGACTCGAGGCATGTTTTTGATGAGCGGAAAAATATTAAAACATGCTAGAAATCTCTGAAAAGTCAAGTTTACATGATAACACCTTTAAATCGACTTCAGAATTGACCATTTCATTTAAAGAAAAGTTAAAAGAAAATATTTACCTTTTTGGTTTCAGGGAGGGTGGAATCGGAGAAGAGCGATAGGTTACAATTTTTAAAAGATGAATTATGAATTCACTGTATTTCTATGTATTTCTAATAAGATTGTTCTTGTGTTTTGTACAACTTTGCTTTTGTTATGTGGCACTTTATAACTAAACTTTGAATTGAATTGGATGTTGGTTTCATTTAGGCTTGGAAGTTATGATGGGGTTCCTCTAAATGAGGCGTAGCTAAGGAAATATAAATAAAAGAAAAATGTAAATGAGAAAACTTTCTTGTTTAGTTGTAGTGCACATTTAGTTGAGACAAAAGAGTTTTTAGTTAATCCTAAATGTATGAAAATGATTGAATAAGGCCTTTATTGCTCGCTACACTGTTACATTATGTTAATGCAACCCCATAAAGCATACTTATCACCAACAAAATTCAGAGAAGAATAAGATTTTGTTATTGTAAATTTATTTTGTGAAGCAACAAAAATAAAGCTCAAATGTCTTGATTTATAAATCATACAAATGACTGCTTCTGTAAGAAAGTTACATGCGTGGTCCAAAACGACAGTTGAACAATGGCTTGATGGCTTCTGGGCATCATCTTAAAAGAATGTCCTACAGAAAAAGTAAAAGAAATATGAAATGAAGTTTAATATGATTGATGCTAAAGAGAACACGCAGCACAATCATGCATCAGGGGGAGGAGACAAAGAGAGAAGTCACACACTTTAGGTTAAGAGTTAGTTAAAAACGAAATCTCCCTCATGCACTGAAAATAAAAGTTTAAGCACACAACAAATTATATTTCTTGTTTCTATTTGAAATAGTTTGTACTTTGAAAGGATAATGACTTCGACTGAGAAGTTGCTGGTCAAAATTTCCACCGTTAGTTTAGTAGTAGCAAGTAGCAAAGTAGAAGAATGTTTTACGGATCGAAGCCTGGTTACCAGCCTCTCTCCATTAAGAATGAAAAGCACATTTTTACATTTTTAAAAAGAACCTCTGAGTTTATTTAGCTTAAAAGAACTTACGAGAATTTAAATAGTCAGTTTTTATTTTTGATTAAGTATAAAGCTCATGACCGCTTTAAAAATGTGTTAAAGGATGATTAAAAGTCTGTATAACAAACTGAAGTTCTTAAATTCATGAATGCCCAAATTATTAATAATTATTCAAATGACTAAAATGCAAGTTTTTTATATTTTATAAAAGAACCTGAGATGTTTCGTTGGATTAAAACATCTTCCATCTTATGAAAAATAAACTCAATTTTGTAAGATGTTACCTAAAAAATGATATAACCATGGCTCAAATTCCTAAAATGCAAGTTTTATATTTTATAAAAGAACCTATAACATTTATTTAGTAAAAAAAATGTAAAGATGATCCCTTTGGTTCGTTTAAATAACCAGCTTCTATTTCCGAATGTAGTATAAAGTTCATGAACCTTTAAAAATGCATTCAACTGTTATAAAAAAAATTGTACAATAGAATTAGAATATGAAATTCATGCACGGCTCAGAATGTTTTTATTTATTTATTTTTTCAAAGATGAAGAACCCTAGATCAAATTCCTAAAGTGCAGGTTTTTACAATTTTATAAAGGAACAGGTGACATTTATTTACCTAAAGAAACCGCATTATTTAGTAAAAGATTATCCTTTAGGGCAGTTTAAATAGCCATTTTCTGTTAAAGAAAGCCGTATAAAATCAATTAAAAATTGAATAAAGGATGAATAAAAATTCAATTCAAGTGTGGCTCAGAAATGCATTTAATTTTCACAGGGAGGAAAAAAAGCATCTTAAATTCCTAAAATGCAAGTTTATACATTTTATAAAAGAAGCTGTGATGTTTATTTAGCTTACAAGATAGTTAAAGATGATCCCTAATGGGCTTTTTAAATAGCCAGCGTCTATTTTTGCTGCAGTATAAATTGAGGTCACAGCACACTCTAGAGTCTTCTAGTAACACGCAGAAGAAAGAGAAAGAGATGAGCGCTGCGACAATCAATGCGCGAGTCATGACATGTAACAGTCCCTTTGAACACCATCAATCAAAGCTTTGCAAACAAGGTTATTGAATGTTGGATTATTGCTGTATTGAGTTGCTCACAGCTCACAATCTACTGGGTGGGTTGCCAGATTGACAAAGAGATTGTCACATGTACATGAAGCACACTGCAGGGGTTTTGGGATGTGCGAATTGGGTTTTACCACCAGGTCAGTGGCCGATCGGGGGGTGGGGGGTCCTCATCTGCAGGACATAGCCCTGTCGGTATACAGGAGCACTGCCTTGGAAATGAGGCTTCTTTGCAGTGGCTTTGACTGATGCTGCTTTAGGGCTGAAGGCATACAGGAGATGACGAGAGGCGTTTCATTGGGTGGATGGCAGATTAAATGCATTATGCATATCTTTTTATTCAAATGAACCGAGTTTGGGGGATGGGCACAACAGCTAGTGTTACGAGGAGGAATGGAGATGTACGTACACTTCATCTTCATATTCCTTTGGTGGAGACACCGCGATGACCAGGTCGATCCAGTCCTAGATGGGAAAATAAGATTTAATAGTTGTGTACGCTATAAACGAATCAAGCATGTAAACTTGAATGCCAATGAAAAGAAAAGTGGTGTAATTATTGATCACACGCTGTTATTTTTAGGAAAACGTGCAAAAACAACTACAATTGTATTAAGTCTGCTGGTAATTTAAAAACGTTTTCAAAAGGATGAGAAGAGACGTAGACAGAGGAGAGAAGGATCAGGACTCCAGTGTTTCTGCAGGTTTCAAACAGGTTTCTGCCGCAACATAGAGTTGAAACTCAAAAGATCTTCTTTTAGCTGCTGATGCTGGTCTCCTCTCAATCTTAGTGCTTTTAGATTAAAAAGCTGCTTTTGATGCGGTCAAACCTCAGATTTTTTTTGGACTAGCAGCTGTTTTAACCAGGTTTTTTTAGTATCATATTTGTCAGATCTCTGTCAATTTGTTGGAATCAAAAATTATAATTCCCAGCGCTCTCTGGTCACCTCTGGTCCCGCAGGGGTTTGTTTTGGGTCCACTTCACTTCTTTTCAATATTTACCTTCTTCCCAACCTTTCTTAATTTTCAAAAAGTTTGGCATTTCTTTTCACCGTTACTCTGATTAAACCCATTTCGCACATCCCAACATTTTGTGATGTGCGAAATGGGTTTTATCACCAGGTGTTTCCAGTACCTTGCTGAATCTATGCCAGAAAAGATTGTACAAAAAGGCGTACAACCTGGTACTAGCACGGAGTACCTAATAAAGTGGCCGGTGAGTAAATTTGTCTAAATTGTCTTCCTCCCTTAACATCATCTGATTTAAACTGATTGGTAGAGCAGTTGTAACAAATTGCACAAACAATTTGTTAACTAACAACACTAACAGCTTTCATAAAGCAACTGAAAACTCTTCTCTTCAGGGAACGCCTACTATATATTAAAAAAAAAATACTTTCTTTTTTTCCTCCTCTGTCTTTATCTTCTTCCTCTACTTCCTCACTGCTTTGGTTTATTGATCAGTTGATACAATTTCTATTATGAGAAGCTGAGATAGACTTTGACGGTGTAACAGATTGCATATTGTCTTTCCCCTAATGTAAGTCGCTTTGGACAAAAGGGTCTGCTAAATGCATAAATGTAAAATGTAATGTAAATGTAATGATAGTGAATCTGTACCCCTCCACTGTTCCAGGCCTGAGCCATCGAGGTCTGTCCTTCTGCTAAAGTCACGTCAGTCAGGATCTTTCCATTCACGGACAGGATCTCATCCCCCGACACGACCCCGCCTGAGAAGATCAGCGTAAAAGCACAAAAAGATTAACAGCTTGATATTTAGCAAGCAAATGGCTGAAACATGCCTTAAAGTCAATG
This sequence comes from Danionella dracula, assembly GCA_900490495.1. Taxonomy (NCBI): domain Eukaryota; kingdom Metazoa; phylum Chordata; class Actinopteri; order Cypriniformes; family Danionidae; genus Danionella; species Danionella dracula. The sequence goes on from UELW01000051.1 coordinate 801,618, forward strand.
TAAATCAATCTCAATAATCAATTCAATCCCTTTTATGTGTGAAGTGCTGTAGAGCAAGCGCTGGTGGCCGGTTAACACTTCCCCAAGTAAAAAAATACACGACCGTGACGAGAACATCCATCCATCCATCTTCATGTCGGCTTTCTTCCCTTTCGGGGTCGCCACAGCGGAATGGACCGCCAACTCTCTGGCATATGTTTTACGCAGCGGATGCCCTTCCAGCCGCAACTCTATGGACAATTGTTTTTTCTCAATTCACTTATATCCCAAAAAAACCCACGCGATCACGGGGAGAACATGCAAACTCCACACAGAAATGCCAACCGACCCAGCCGAGACTCGAACCAGCGACCTTCTTGCTGTGAGACGACCGTGCTACCCACTGCGCCACCGTGACGCGAACAACAAAACCCAATTAGTCAGGACTATTATTTTATTTATGACTCATTTAAAGCTTTATTCAAGACATATTTTGACAAAAAAACTAGCAAAATGCTTGCAACAATTGGTGTTATTGTTGATGTTTTAAAGTAAACGCCTCAAAGATAACAATATTTGACAAAAAGAGTTAACCTGGTTTAAGATCATTTATTAGGAAAATACTTGTAAAGTCCTAGAATAGATCTGGTTGCAGCCACAGAGTTTCAACACAGCAAAGTCTTAACAACAAAAAACAGCTCTTTTCAGAGAGTACAAAGAACAGCCAAACTATACAAAATAACAAAATATTATCTGCTCCACAGCCAGCTATTCAACCTTGTAATAAATGTAAGAATTTTGCTACATAACTCCAAACTCTTGTTTTTTGTTTTACAAAAACGTTTAATTTAATACATGTTTAAGGTATAAATTCAGAGGATCAGCGTTAATTTAACTCTATGAGGAGAAGGATTTGTTATTTTGAGAGCATGAAAGCATAATAAAAAATTTGCTTTGCTTTTTTATGTTATATACATATTTGTAATGGCCTTTAATGGTAATGTAAAATATAATTAAAACTGTTTATATAAAATAAAAAATTAACTAATATTAATACAACAAACAATAAAAACATGAAAACATGATTAATAAAAAACATGAAACATATTTATATAACGTGAAAATAAGATTACTTATCCCCATTGGAGATATTTATAAAACATTGGAGAAAACATTAAAAATATGTATAAAACATAGAAAAACAACATTACGAATATTTATGACATGAAAAAAGAAAATTTTTTATACAAAATTTGAAAACATAACATATATGTATATAACATAAAAGAAAACATTACATATATTTATAGCACATTAAAAAACAGCACAGAACCCTCATGAAGGCTAGGAAATGAAAATTATGACATGCATGAAAATTACCACGACTGACCTGTGATCTAAACGAAAAACTGAAACTTTTATTTTTTATTTTGAACTCACCATGTTTATCTGCTGCACCTCCCTCGTAGATCGACGAAACCACAATCTTCCCCAACGGGGAGTCGACTCCTCCCTCTATGGCCAGATCCAGCTTTCCATCCTAAAGATTGAGGAATCAGTGGCATTGGATACCATAGCATTGAATCGCACTGCAGCGCATAACAAAATGGTTAAAAAATGACATTAAGATGATATAGGGCTTTATTTAAATGATTTTGATGTTTTTATTGCATGTTTACTTCATGTCTAGGACCAGAAGGAGTGTGTTCAAGCACCTACAGTTAATGCTCTAATAGTTCATTAATAAAAAAAAACAAAACAAAAAAAAAACTCTTTTTTACAACAATTTATAAAATTTACAACAATAACAGGAAAAAAATAACTGCACATAAAGATTGTAAAAACTAAATACCCCAGAACCAATCGCGAGTCAATGAAAGAAAGCCCCATGTAAAAAAATAAAAAAAAATCTGAAAGTTTGCATCATTACCTTCTTAATTCTCAAGAGCCGCACATCTCTGCCTGCGATCTGCTCGGCTGTGAACTGATAACACAAACAAGAGTTAACTTTTCAAAAAATACAGCGTCAACCACATTTTTTTGAAAGGAATAAAAAAAAGAAAGTCAATTTAGTTTATACAGCAATAATTGGTAGTGTATTATTACCGTACCATGGAGTATGGATCAAAATCATCCACGTACTTCTGAAATCCCTGAAGAACACAATCAGGACAACACTGAGTGTGTGCATGGCCTGTGAGAATTGAGTTAAAAGCCTGTCAACCTAATTGAAGCACCGGCACATTAGCGCTCATCGATTCCCAAGAAAAGCCAAATAAACCCCATAAATCAGGATTATGGTCTCCTCTAATCCAATTAGCTCTTACTAACTCTTAGTAAACAATTCATAGCAAAGGCAGACCGGTGTTTAAAAAGCAGGCTTCATTAGTTTTCATTGATCTGAATCAATCAATACACAGAATTGATTCTCAATGTGTTTGGCCAATATAAAACAATAACAAGCATTCGTACAAAAAGATAGTGTCACAGCAAGAAGGGGTTTTCTTTAGACATGCAAAAATACAATTTGATTTCTATACATTGAATCAAAATGATACTTTGTTTAGTTGGATCTAGCAGTAGATTTTAGCCTAAATGTGGTCAAAACAGATGTTTGGGAAACATCTTAGATCCTCTTTCAGAAACACAACAAAAAAAGTAATTACAAGACAAACATTTAACTTAATGGTTTTTGCATGCCAGGACTTTAGTTGTTGTCTGCAAACACATTTCAGTAAAGATAGTGGTTTCTTGAAGTAGTCTGGTCTCAATTATCGATGCTATTGTCAGGTAAATAGTGTAATCCATTGGTCCTCAACCCCTGCACCACAGACCAGTACCGGGCCGTCACAAACACAAACATATATATGCACACACATATATATGTGCATATATATATATATATATATATATATATATATATATATATATATATATATATAAACAAACATACATATATCGTTAACAGATCTCTTGAATGCATAAATGGCTTGAGCACAATAAATGATGACATTGGCAAAGCATAAGGCTGAATCTTTGAGGAACTACATCTAATGATGTTAATTGGCAAGTTTGGTTGGAGCTTATAAATGGCCATACACTGGATGCTCCCACTTAAGTTAACGGCTGAGTTTGTGCACACAAACTGGCAACTAGCAACATCTGGCTAAGATTTGAAGGAGATGACGTTATGTGCAGCTTGTGGAGATCACAACTCTGGAGTTTTCTGTGGCTACTCTGAACATGTGGTCAAACTGTGCAGTGGAGCCCAACAAAAGTTACATTTTGTTACTGAAGACTGAGATATTTCCCAGGTGACCGCAGAGCGAAAAATATTGCTGCCAGCTAAGATCTCATAAAGTTGCACAACTTAATGAACCGAAAAGGTTCCAGTGTTTTGGACACAGGTTACATCTTGCGTGTGTGTATTAAAGCCCGCTTCCTTAAAAAAATAATACAAAATTACGGATTTATATGATAATCTCAGAGTTCTGAGTTTTTATGTCAGAATTCAGAGATAACAACTCGGAATTCTAAGATAAACATTTACTTTTTTTTCAGTGGCGGGAACAGGCTTCTATATGTTTGTCTGAGCATGTGAATAACTCTAAAATATATTGTATATTTTTGGGTCTATATTTTAATTTCTTTATTTTTTACCAGAAAGTGGAATAAAAATTGACTAAATTAAATAAATTTATGAACTTGCCCTTGACACTCGTGTGTGTGTGTGTGTGTGTAGTTATTTATTTTTGTAAGTTTTGTGAGTTCCCACTAAAAGTTCAACAAATCAGTTATATCATTATTGTGATAAGTTATCTATTTTTGCCGAAGATGATTCTATTGCAACAAATATTCCTGGACAATTCCATAACAAAAATATATTTTGTAAATGAATCACATTGAAAATCACAATAGCAATACTGAAAAAAAGATGCAATTAGATTTCAAAATCGTTCAACCCTAATATCCAAGGATTACGCAGCAGAGGCTTGTATTTATCAAGAATTACATAATTGAAAAATGTTTAAGAACCACTGTTCTAGAGCATTTAAAAATGCAAGACAAAAATGGGAGTGCTTCATCATACATAAAATATTATCAGTACAATACAAGGAAAACAAAGAATGCAATGTATTTAAAAACAATGTTGATTTTTCTGGTAACTAGTTGATTGTGTTTCTCTTTTGGATATATATTGGTGCTAGTTTTGGCTGACATTACCTCCGTCCTCAAGTGCATTCCATGGAACAAAAGTAATCAAACAAAAAAAAACGTCTGAAAAGAAATTTGTGCAAGAGATCATTACAACGCTTTTGTTACATTTTTCAAAACAATATTAATATCCATCACTTTTACTGTTTCTCAAAAACTCGCCTTTAAACCAATGACAACACTTCAAATCCCGATTCATGTAAATCATGTTAGATTTGAGCACTTAAAAATAAGGTACAAGAGATCTCATCTAATTCCAAATATAAACATGGACAGAGATGCACACAGAGACCACACACACACGCACACTATACAGTAATGACAGCCGTTACTTGTTTCTTGCTGGATTTAAAGGATGCGTTGTACGTGACCATTCGCTTGAGCATCTCCGGTGGCTGGAACACAAGCAATCATGACTAACTCTACACAACAGCACACAGCTACACACTCAATTGTTGCGCCTCTCATTAAAGGTCACAGGGTTCTCCTCAGGATGAGAAATAAGTCTATTAGTGGTTATTTATGAATCCAGTCATCTGTGATCTTCACAAACACATCGACTGAACTCATTTCCCATTATATACAGCACAATAAAAGCTACGAGGGTGCAGAGAACAGGATGGCTTCAGGAGACGTGGTTCTTCAGATGAGATTGTTAAGGTGGAAGATAATTTTTTAACCATTCCACGTCTTCTCTCCAGGTTTAATGGTATATAATACATGATACAATACAAACAATATAAACTTAGCAAATAAAAAATATTAAAATATTTTTGTTAAACATATTTAATTATTTCTTGTTAAATAAATAGAATTATGAACTTATTTTAACTATTCAAAGGAAGTAGAGGTATGGTCAATGTGGCTGGCTGGGAGTGCACATCTTTGCAATTATTAAATTTATAAGTTTGTTCCTTTATTTAAATAGCTATACACCTCAACCTTTACATTATTCTTCTGTATTATTTCTCACGAGCAAGTTCACAAGTGTGAGATTGTCTGATTAGCGCCTGAGTGGCAAAAAAGGAAGACCAAGAAAAAAGGTTGTCTGTACATCAAAAGTATTGCAAAATTCTAAAGGGCATATAAAAATCTAAAAGGTATAGATGAAAGGAAAAAAATCTGAATTTGAACAAACTCTTTTTATGAAATGCAACTTGACAAACACTCGACAGTCAGAAACAAAAAACTTCTGAGTGTTTGTCTCTGAATTGCGAGGCAAAAACTTGAATTTCGGAGAAACTAGGAATTCTGACATGAAAACTTATTCCTGAGACAAAAACTCAGGTATCAGAGACAAAAACTTGGTTTTCAGAGGTAAACTCTGAATTCAGACAAAAAACGTATTCCTGAGACAAAAACTCAGATATCAGAGACAAAAACTTGGTCTTCAGAGGTAAACTCAGAATTCAGACAAAAAAAAAAAACGTATTCCTGAGACAAAAACTCAGATTTCAGAGACAAAAACTTGGTCTTCAGAGGTAAACTCGGAATTCAGACAAAAAACATATTCCTGAGACAAAAACTCAGATATCAGAGACAAAAACTTGGTTTTCAAAGGTAAACTCGGAATTCAGACAAAAAACGTATTCCTGAGACAAAAACTCAGATTTCAGAGACAAAAACTTGGTCTTCAGAGGTAAACTCGGAATTCAGACAAAAAAACTTATTCCTGAGACAAAAACTCAGGTATCAGAGACAAAAACTTGGTTTTCAGAGGTAAACTCTGAATTCAGACAAAAAACGTATTCCTGAGACAAAAACTCAGATATCAGAGACAAAAACTTGGTCTTCAGAGGTAAACTCAGAATTCAGACAAAAAAAAAACGTATTCCTGAGACAAAAACTCAGATTTCAGAGACAAAAACTTGGTCTTCAGAGGTAAACTCGGAATTCAGACAAAAAACATATTCCTGAGACAAAAACTCAGATATCAGAGACAAAAACTTGGTTTTCAAAGGTAAACTCGGAATTCAGACAAAAAACGTATTCCTGAGACAAAAACTCAGATTTCAGAGACAAAAACTTGGTCTTCAGAGGTAAACTCGGAATTCAGACAAAAAACATATTCCTGAGACGAAAACTCTGATTTCAGAGACAAAAACTTGGTTTTCAGAGGTAAACTCTGAATTCAGACAAAAAACGTATTCCTGAGACAAAAACTCAGATTTCAGAGACAAAAACTTGGTCTTCGGAGGTAAACTCGGAATTCAGACAAAAAAACTTATTCCTGAGACAAAAACTCAGATTTCAGAGACAAAAACTTGGTTTTCAGAGGTAAACTCTGAATTCAGACAAAAAACGTATTCCTGAGACAAAAACTCAGATTTCAGAGACAAAAACTTGGTCTTCGGAGGTAAACTCGGAATTCAGACAAAAAAAAACGTATTCCTGAGACAAAAACTCAGATTTCAGAGACAAAAACTTGGTTTTCAGAGGTAAACTCGGAATTCAGACAAAAAAACTTATTCCTGAGACAAAAACTCAGATATCAGAGACAAAAACTTGGTTTTCAAAGGTAAACTCGGAATTCAGACAAAAAAAATCGTATTCCTGAGACAAAAACTCTGATTTCAGAGACAAAAACTTGGGCTTCAGAGGTAAACTCAAAATTCAGACAAAAAAAACGTATTCCTGAGACAAAAACTCAGATTTCAAAGACAAAAACTTGGTTTTCAGAGGTAAACTCAGAGGTATATCCTTCACTCAAAGATTTGTATCAAGATTTGGATTTCCCTTGCAACACCATTTAATGGCATGAAATGGATAAACAGAAGGCCTGTAACAATTATGGCTTAAGTCTTTAGGGGATCAATTTGACTAATCCTTAAAAACAATCTTTTAAACCTTAAAAAAAGGTCAAAAGATAATGAATTCTCATATCTCTTTCTTTTCCCTTCCTTAATGAACAAAAGAAATGCTTGATGATTCAGTGGCTATTTTTGGGAGATCTATGAAGCAATTATGTTCTTTGTGACCTGATGAACCCGCACTGTCTGATTGCGGATGAGGAGAACAGGTCTATGGTTGCTAGGTTCAACTCAAAGTTTTTTAACACTAAAAACAAAACCTCATTTCACCCCCATCCTAAGCATTCACATCGTAAACAGTGCAATCAGTTACAGTAGCATCTACACGTTTCAGAGACTCAAACTATAACCTAGACTATAAATCTATAAGTCTAACGGCACAGTCAGACAACCAACCAAAGGAGTAGGTGAAGATGGGAGGACCCTGAAGAATCATGAGAACCATCAATTCTCAAAAATGGTGCACAAATTGGGATAAATATGGGCCAAGTCAGGGTGGTAAATTCTCTTAGAAGTTCAAGATTGGATACAGTGGTTGGGATTGTTAGTAACTGATGAAAAACAACTAACAGTTGATGTAATTTATGGGTAACTCCAGTCTTACCATGTTCTCAGAGCGAAGCGTGGGTCTGCGTGAGCTTTGGCTTGGCAGCATGACTGGTTTGGACATGACGGGGTTGATTTGTCTCCTCTGCGTTGGAGGACTTGGAGCTATTTGCTATGCAGCGGTTAAAAGTAAGGAAGATAATCTATAGATCAGGTCTTGATATATTTATCAACAAGAACAAAAAGTGATCAGCAACTAATGTTAATGACATCCTTTCTTCCAAGTAATCTTGACAATTTTGTTCTTGTGATGTTGCTAAACCAGGATTCTGGAAATGTTGGATACTTTATTCAAAATTACTTTTTTTATCCAGTTTACTTAAAGTACACAAGCCATTGTTTAATTCTCAAATGCTTTATGTGAACTGACATCTTGCATAGTAATTGTTGGGTTCATTTAATGAATATACTATCATTTCATTTGTTAATTGCATCAATCATTTTCTATAATAAGTTGAGTATATTTGATGATGTTGTTTAAGCCGTGTGAATTAAGGACCGTGAATAATGTGTCATTTGTTATGTTTCTCCACCATAGACCAACAGGATGTGTCCGAATGTTCAGAAAACAAAGGCGAGCCTCCGTTTCTAAAAGTCTGCTTTAGATAACGCTTATACTTTGGGAGCCAATCCTGATCAACTCAATGGAAGCTCCCCCTCCAAAAGCGTCCTAGTGAGGAAATGGATTTTTGAACTCCTTGTTTTAAGCATTGGGGCTTGGGAGACTAGGAGGGATGTTGGATGAAAGATCCGAAATTCTGTAAAATGTATTGTTCACAAATGTTTAAGTAAAGAATAATTGATTACTGAGTTTGAGTATAAACGACAGATAAAGTCTCCCATTCTAAGACCTTCATTTTAAAGATAATTTTTGCCTTGCCTTTATCGACAGATATTGTGCTTGTGACAGAAAGCACACTGCAATTTTTTTAATCTTAACAAGGTAAAAGATCTTGGATTAAGACAATATTTATTTTTTCCCCTAAAAATGGTTCTTTTAACTGATAATATTTTACATTCCAAGATATTTTTCCTACATTATCTTTATAAGTTATTATATCTTGTCAGTTATAGCTTATTGGTAGTTCTGTATATGTAATTGCTTAAAATGAGATTCTTGGTCAACAATAACAAGTATAAAACTGCTTAGTTGTAGCCCATTTTTTTATTTTAGTAAAGCATTTAATTCTCATCTGTAAGTTTTAACGAAATAATGTGAATATGTAGATCTATTTTCAATAATTGACGTTTTAAACCACAAACAAATGAAGAATACGGTAAAAAACAGCTTGATTCAATAAAACCTGGGAGTAAATTTTAGGGCTACAGTCAGCTTTTTACGTTTTGTCCTTAAAATAGTTTGTCGCAACCTGCTAAAGATGCCAATGATCTTTTCTGATGCTATTATTTTAGATCATGAGAATATTAGTCAATTTTCATGTTAATAGATTACATTTAGAATTATGCAAGTTACATTATCTTATATAAACAAATGCCAGTCTCCATTAAGCTGCTACCTTTACACTTTATATCAGAATGTCATGTCTGATCTGTTTAAAACAGAAGAGAAGAGTGCAGCGCAGCACAGCATGTGTGAATTACAGAGAGCTCACCAGTGGATGATTAGAGGTGGAAATCCTGCTACCTTGAGCTGTGCTTCTCGTCACCTGAGCCACAAGGACAACACACTCAATATTCCAACTACAGCACAGAAAGATCACCAAACCACACAACAGCGTGCTTTTCACTCACAAATATTTTCATTCACTATCTTTAATAAGAAGGCTGCAATTCTGCAAAACAAGCCACTCAATGCATGCATGTACTCTTGTATATAAAGTAGAGAATGAGTCTAAAAATAAATCTATCACAACTCAATTGATTCTGTTCTTTTTATGCTGGTTGCTAGCTCTGCTCTGCTTGTAATATTCTGTTTCAACCTACACACACACACCCACAGTGTACTCTTGAATATAAAGCAAAGCATGTACTCTTGTATATAAAGTAAAGAATGTGTCTAAAAATAAATCTATCAACTCAATTGATTCTGTTCTTTTTTTGCTGGTTGCTAGCGCTGCTCTGCTCGAAATATTCTGCTTCAACACACACACACACACACACACACACACACATACATCTAAATTTCCAATAAGGCTGGAACAGTAAGCAGAATTATGAGAGCAGTCAGAGATTTCAGCGCTCAGGATTTGGATCTCTGGAGCCGTTCCCTCTGCAGATTCAGTACTGGAACATTCAGCTGGAAGAAGTTATGTTTTAACTCAAACAGATAGTTCACTCAAAATAATAACTCCATCTTCCTTTATTCTCAATCAACTTGCACTTTTTATTCATCAGAAAAAAATTAGTGTTTTAAAGGGGTTATAACACCCTTTCAAAAATAAATTAGTGGCCGTTCGTGTGTGTGTGTATATATATATATATATATATATATATATATATATATATATATGTTTTTGTTATTTTAGCGAGTTGATGAATCTGATAAGTGTCTTAGCCTGGTTGTGTGTGACAATGACCTTTGACATATGGATCTCTAAAATGGCTTCTTTGTGTGTGAACTAATATGGTGTACAGTGACTTTTGTTTTTGGAATTGCACTTTAACCAGCGTCGAACTACAATGAAAAATATTGATTTGATTCATGGGGGGAATCAGAACTTAGTGGAGCGGACATTTTATTTATTGAGAAAAGGCAGTGCCTGATCCAAAAAATCCTTTATACTGACCTGCAGTTTTTTTTAAGAGATTAAAGTAGGCTTTGGTTCAGCTGTGGTTGAACAGAATCTGGAATTTTGTAATCAATATAGGCTATGGAATGCACCAGCCCGAATTTATTTTATTCATTTAATTTATTCATGCAATTTAACTCTCTTTCTTTGCTTCCTGATGGATTGAAACCAGTATGAGGTTTGCAGTTTATGCTCCATCCATCCATCCATCCATATGCACATTTCTATAATATCTCAGTTAGCGATGTACAAGGTGTTTTTTAAGTTGCTTGTAATATTTTTGACGTGGATGATAAACTGAAATAAGATAAACTTAAATAGCATGCATTATTTAGACCTTGATCTGCCTTTTTCTGTAAAAACTGAATTATAACATATGCGTTACTCAGCAAGCAACTAGTGTTTTATTAAAGAAAAATAAAGAGTAATAATTTACACTAGTGTTTCTCCAAAACGTAATACGTTATACTAATATATTACTTTTGTAATTTATCACTCCCAGTACAACTGAAACAATCGGTGTGATGTTAATAAATGTATATATGTATATGGTGCTAAACTAAAAATAAATAAAATATATTAATACACTTTAAATGTGGCTTTTGGGGACCTTTAACCAATTTCGAAAATATTAAATAACTAAAAAAATATATTTTTGGTGAACTATCCCTTTAAGATTTCCACTCCACAACACTCATCATGCTAGCTTGCTAACCGTCAGGTCTTGATCAAACTTTGGGCTCGGAGGGCGAGAAAGCGCTCTTGGCATGCTGGGATGGAAGCCCCCTCTCTGTCGAAAACCGTTGTCCCCAAACCGGCTTCCTTGTTCCGAGAAGCTCGGGGAGCGGGAATAACTGGTCTGCCCTGAATAGTGGTGTAAAGGAGGTGGTGGGGGAGGAGGAGGTGGGGGTGGTGGTGGAGGAGGGGGAGGTGGAGGAGGAGGAGGGGGTGGATGAGAAGAAGACAGACCCCTGGAGGAAAACATAGGAGGATGAGGGGGGGAGCGACTACGACCGATTGAGGAAGGAGGAACCCTGGTGGCAGGTGGTGAAGGTGGACGTTGAGGAGAAGGTCTGGGCTGGATTGTGTGCTGTGTTCTTGGAGAGGGTGGTCGAGGGTTGGTCGAGTGGTAGATTCGGGGAGATGGTGGTGGAAGGGGCAAGGGGGGAGGAGCTTGCTGGGGTGGAGGTTGAGTTGGGGCTAATCTTTTCAAAGGTTGTCTAAGACTCTTGTCCACATCATCTAAGTTGATGTCATCCAGGTCTGTGGTCGCCAGTGTCAAGCCTCCAGGGAACCTCCGCCGGGTGAGACCAGGGGACGTAGGAGAGCGAGGTGTTGGGGACATCTGGGGTAAACTTCAATACTTAGAATGTCTCTTTCAAACTGAAGCAAACATTGTGCAATATGCAGAGGCTTTACCTCAGGCGATTCGTTTTCAACTGAGGAGATCTGCTCTAGTCTGGTCTGACAGAGCCTCTCCACCCAATGCTGTACCTTCTCAGACTCTTCCAGATCTTCCCTCTCGGTTTCAGAAACCTGAGAGAATTAGTGAATCCAAAGCAAGGGATATGAAACTGACACAGAAGTTCGTTTCATTTTGGAAAAATTTTTCCTAATGATTTTGATTTCTCTGATTCCAATGTTTTTAGGGTTTTTATTTTTAAATTTATTGAGCAGTAATTTTTATATCAGGGAACAACAAATTCGGTCCTGGGGATCCGGAGCCTTTAAAATTTTAGCTCTGGCCTGCTCTAGCATGCATACCATGCTAGCTTAAGACAAGCCAAGAGGACCTAAATCACTGCAAAAATATGTGTTTCATGGTGATTGAACCTAAAAGGACCAGATTTTGTGATCCCTGGTTTATAGGATAATTTGTTAGTTGACATGTTGTCATTGTTTGATATGTTTTTAAATGTTAGCAACATAAAACATTTAATTTGTATTGTTAACAGAGAATGATTTGAGTATTATTAATTAATTTTGTGTTCTCTGTATTTGTTTAGTTTGCACAGAAAACGGTATCGACTGATAACATTGGCCAATACACTGTAAGTAAAGGAATTTATGAGCGACAGGATGTATGCCCTTAAACACACCTAATAACGCCATAGGTCATAAAACTAACTAATAAAGTTAAATCAGGGTTTGCAGAGTGTCTTCCGGAGATTTTTCTGTGAAACCCAATAACCCAATTTTTATCTTTGAGCAAGAGTGTCTGCTGTATATCTGGCAAACCTCATGAACAGACTCTCTTAAAGGTGCGTATCATGTAACCTCTACTTTTCGGGCATTTCGCAAATGTTTTAGTAATGTTCCATAACCAAAGCATGCCTAAAGTCATATTAAGATTGGTTTGTGTAATCCTATTTTCTTTTTTTGAGAAATGACTCAACAGCCACTATGATGTAAACTGGCTGAAGCCCTGCCCACTAACCAATCAGATGAAGCGGTAACGTAGCTTATCTCAATGAAGAACGAATGTGCCGACTGACCTGGAATTGTAACTGTATAACGGCATCAGATGAACAAATAGAATAAAAAGTGTGGTTTTGGCTCAACAAAAAATGAACATATTGTAAAACCCAGCAGAGGGCATTACGTAAGAATTACGTATGTTATTAAGGGTGGAGTGATAGCATAGACATCACATATTTAATATAAATGATTTAAAACATGGATGACAATAGACCTTTAAGAAGTTTTAATCGCTGGTGTTTTATTTACGTAAAAGCTAAGCACACGACGTTGCTCATCGAAGAATAACTACTGGAAGACTTTTCCGAAAAGCTGTGATACACCTGCGTTTGTGTTGGCTTGAGGCGATGGATTCGGCTAGCAAACAAGTTTCGCAGTTCACACATGCTTATATGCTATATCATCTCTTTACGCTTGATTTTAGCTGTATTTCTTTGCACCGTGAGAAAATAGGGATGCATCTTCCATACAGAAAATAGAATTTTAATACGTAAAATTAAGATATTAAATCTATTTAACAATTTCAACACTGTTTAAAACAAGACATTCTGTTTCATTAATGAATAGTGTTGAGAGATAATGTATAAAAACGAACCATGATCATGTGTTGATCACAAATTTTGTGGCAATTGAAAAATCACACTTCCAGTTCCAGTGTTTTCTAACATTACTCAAGACATCCTCAAAAGAAACCTCACATGAAAAAGCCTGCTACCTCTTGCAGAAGCCTGCTGATTTTCATCTGCTTCTCTCGCTCCAGAATCTCTTCTTTCTCCTTCGCAAGCTTCAGCTCAAACTCCATCTCTTTCTTGTTCTTTCTCTCAGTAGTGAGAGTGTCAGTCTTTGACATCTTTTTCTTCTTTTTTGTTTCCTTTCCCTTCTAAAGATTAAAAGCGATTTGAGAACACCACACCGACTTTGACAAAAGACGCCTCATCTCCAAGATAAAATATTCCTAAATAGTCCTACCACACCAATCACAACACACCATACGGTACCTTTTTGAGCGTAGGTAACTTTCCTTCGTAACGGTAGAACCAACCGAAAGCTAAAACAGCAAGTGATTCATTCAGTCCACAAAATACTTTTTCAGTCTTCCAAAATCCACCGATTGATCCAACCAAACAAAGTCAGCAAGCACTTGAAGAGTTGAAACTCAGAAAAACTTACTTCTCCAGTCTCTTCTTCAAAGAATTCAGGAACTGATGAAATCCAAACAGAGGAAGACACACCACAGCAAGAAAACACATTAAAGATAAAGAAAAAGGATGCATTTCTAGGATAAGGGCAGAAATAATGTACACTCTAAAAATCCAAGATTATTTTTGTCCGGGGTTAAATTTGGCAATATTTTTGGGGTTAATATTTAGCCGACCCAGCAATTTGCTTTTTCCAACCCAATTTCATATTTAATTCAGATGAGCTCAATATTTAAAAAGAGATATGCGAATCTAAGCAGTGAATTTGAATGTGTGAATGCACTGAATGTGTGAGGAAATGATATGGTTTGGCTGATTAAAGGTCCCCTAAAGTAAAAATGTCCTTAAACAAACAGCTCAATACTTGAATCATTAAAATCAGTATCCTCATACGAATTAATCATCCTGAAATTCTTATGACCTATAATGGCTTTCATGCATTTAAAAAAAAAAAAATTTTTTAAATTTTTTTCCTTCTGTCAGTCTGGGACAAAACACACGTGTCTAACCCTTAATTCACAGTTAATCAGCAGTAATTTTTCTGACCCAGGATTTTTAGATTGTAGCTCATTGAAAGTTCATGCAATAAGAGTCTTCTCTTTCTTTAACTTAATTTTTTGTTTAACTGACTTGAAGTTTTGGGTTTGGGTGAAGGTGGGCGATGAGTGGGTGGGGTGGGAGATGGAGAGGGAGATGGAGAAGGTGAACGAGATTTGGGTTTCTCCTTGGAGCCCCAATCTTCTTCCCACTCCTTGTGGTGTTTCTTCTCCGCAGCTTCAATTCTGACAAACACATTTCAAATGCGATGTAGATGCAGTCAACAATGGTGTACAGTAAAGTGCGCAAGTTATACCTTTCCACTTCTTTGCGATAGCGTTCTTCTTCCTCTGCAGCTTTCTGTGATATCTCCATCTTCCTCCTGCAGAATATTACTCGATGTTGAACCCATACAATATGAAGCTCAAAATTTTATTCCAATGATGAGTAAAAAACTGATTTTTAATATGCTTTTGTAAGTGTTTAGCGCAATATTTTGTAAAAGTTGTTTTTTTTTTGCATTCCTTTGCATTTACTCAAAGTGAGAGAAAGAGCAGGGCAAGGCTGGAAAAGGACCCCAACCTTGTCATGATGCACATCTCAAATGACCTGCTCATCAAGAACAAGGAGTAGGACCTTCCTGCAATACTTGTTTTAGTTTTTTTCACTGCATCTTGCTTTCATAAAAAGTCAAAATACACTTAATTTTCACTGACCTTGTGTTTTTCTTTGGCATTAGGCCAAACAATGTGTACGAAAATGTGCTATACAAATAAACTTGTCTTACATGTTAGTTAATAAACAAATAACACAATTCAAATGTTCAAAATCCAATTTGTTAAATCTCAACAATGTTCGTACATTTCCAAGTGAAGGAAAAGATATCCCCCTAAATCCGTACACGTGTGCATTTTACCTGAATTCGTTTGAAAACAGCTTCACAGATTTGATTTAACTGTTTTTGCGCATTGTTTAAAAATCCACGTGTTGACTTAAAATTAAAGTGTTCTTTTATTCTCTCACAAACCAATTGCAAAAAATAAATCTCTGAATATCTCTTCAGTATCACTTTCACCCTCACGGTTGAAAAACTGTGCTTCTCAAACTCTACTCATGAGCACTGTAGGATTACAAATTTAAGAACTATGATTTTCCGACATAACTCTTTTATATTGAAATCACTTTTTTGCACTATTGAATTCTTTGTCTGTGACCTTATCTGGATTGCTCAGGAATTCTTTATTATGATTGATGGGGACCAAACCTATCCCCCCTCACTGAGATCATGCTCTTAAATGTCTGTAAACATCTTCATAAGTATCTTCTCATGCTTTGTTATGCTGACCATATGTTGACTTCATGAATATCTGTGGCTGGGCTCCTCCTTGGGGGTGCTTCCTAATGGTTTTAGAACCCAAAGTAACACATTGCTAAGTTAGATTTTTTTGGAAGACTGGGGTATCACAAGCTTTATTGTTGAACACTGCAAAGATCTCCGGTCGTCAATTGTGAGTTTCCTACAGCACACAGGGGTCTCATTCAGTAATGCATAGCACTCATTAATAATGCACAGGTTTTCATAAAATATTTTGTCTGAACCGAACCATTTTGTCTGAGCAGACTGCTAGATTAAGTGGCTTTGACTTACTGTCGCTCTTTCTCCTGCTGTTCTTTCACAATTTTGTTAGTCTCCAACGCGACCCTCTTCTGATGCATCAGCTCTCGTCTATCTATTTCACGTCGGGCTTCAACCGCCAGTCGCTCCTCGTCCGTCATAAACAGCTCGCTGCCCTGAAACATTCAGCACAGGAGATATACCGCGCTGAACGAGGTATGGGCCAATATGATCACAGTATGATAATCAATTTGAAAATGAAAATTAATGCTTCAGAGTAGGATTTATAGAAGGCCACTTTACACGAGAAAACTGCATTTCTACCAAAGTGACATGAATATTCAAAAGATGTGCACTGGGATGATACAGTTCATTCAATTTACATTATACGCATGGACAATTTCACCCAATTCCTACATCGGATGAAAAAAGCGAACTTTTTTTTTCCCTCAAAAACAAAACGTAAACTTTCTTTCAAATCAACAATACTTTTTAACAAAGAAACATTTAACACACTCAGCTTTACTTGTTGCAAAAATGTATAGAAATCTGTAGTTTGATCAGTAGTTTAAAAAACCTGCTTGACCCTTTGGCTACAGTAGGCTATATAGTATATAGTATAGTTTTAGATAAAAAAAAAACCATCTCCAACATCTTCTCAGAACCAGTTGACCATCACGCTCAGCAGAGGAACAACCCACCTGCAACGCTTAAAAGAACTCCTCTCTCACACTTAGCCCTTTCCTGTCTCACTTACCCAGAATCCTCTCTGGGGTGACTTCACGGCTCAATGTACCTGGCTCTGCCTCATACTTGAAAAGGCCCAACACAAACACAAACACAGAGTTTTTTCTCTCTCTATCTTCTCCACGTCTACCCTGTTTTTTTTTTTGTCTAGCCAGACCTGCGCTTTACTTTTTTTACGATAATCCAGAGCATGGTTTGTGTCGTGTTTTAGGTAAAATGGCAGTTCCTGATGAGCATCAATCCTTTATTCAAGCTTCTGGAGAAATCTGTAAGTGGCTGACAGACTTAGATCAGGTTTGAAATTATAACTGAGCGTGTAACTTTAATGGTTCTTGTTGCTAAAAACTATATTTTGTGTAACTATCCTGTAGGTTCCTTAATTTTCTTAACTTACTTCTGCTGTACTTGTGTGTGTTCGTTGTCTTGTAAATATTACATAAGGGTGTTATTTAACATGTAAGTACAAGTATGGTATAATTATATGTATGTGTATGTAAAACTTTTAAACAATCAGTTTTCCAAAAGTTAAAGTCACACATTTTTGCAATTATGTATACCATTATGTGCCATTGCCTTAACTACTATATTTATCTTTACTTATTATGCCTTAAATTGAGCCTTGATGATAACCAAATCTATTAACTACTCCATGGAAGCAATTCAAAAGAAAATCAAAAGATTTGCAAACGCAAAACAAAGTTTTGAAAAAACCTATATGCAAAAATAATTTTGAGAGAATATAAATATTATTGAGCTGCTGACTTTTACTTGCAGTTGTTTATTAACACCAAAAATGAGTATACAGTATAACTGACTTTTAATATGTTATAAATTCGCTAAAGCCCTGTTATAAGCATGTTGAATATACAAAAAAAAAAAAAAAGATTCCTTAACGTTTCCCTCAAGAGATATCAAAGCAAACGTTCTCCTGATGTTAGTCTTTGGTTTTGTTTATTTCAGAAATAATTTTCTGTTGATTACTATATCATGGTCTAACACTTTTACAGTATGAGCTTTTACATGTACAATTTTTATTTTTTTTACTTTGTTTTTACTACCAGGCCTCCATACTACAGTGCTTTCTGGTTGGTTTTCAACAGTTTAATAAACAAATGGCTTTCTCCACTGTTGCACTCTCATCCTTAATATTATGAACCGTTATAAATAGCAAATACAAAAGTATTTGTACTGATTTTAAGGCTTTGATCTTTCAAACTGGTTATGTAAAACTGGTATTGACCATTTAACAGCTCCAGCTCATTCAGAATGCAGCGGAATTCTAACCAAAACTAGAAAGTCAGAACACATCTCTCCAGTTCTTAAGTCTCTACACTGGCTGCCGGTCTCCTTCAGAATAGATTTTAAAGTTTTGCATGTTTTCCAAACATAACTTACCACCTAAATACCTAACAGAGAAGATCAGTGAATACACACCAAACAGAGAGCTGAGATCCCTCAGATCAGATAAATTATATCTACCCCGGGTTAATTCCAAAAAGGGAAAATACTCCTTTAGTTTCCCTGCGGCCCACAGATGGAACCAACTTCCAGAGGAGATCAAGGGTGCCAACACTTTAGTCACGTTTAAATCCAGGCTAAAGACTCTCTTGTTTAGTTGAGCTTTTGTCGACCTTAATCTCTGACTTAATTTTCAGTTTTTAATCATTATGCTTTCATATGACTTGTTAAATGCTTGATTTTATTAAATGTACTTTCTTTTTTATTCTTTGTTTCCAAAGTAAAGCACTTTGAATTACCCTGTGTACGAAATGCGTTATACAAATAAACTTGCCTTGCATTTTCAGCTCACTTTTACAGTGGACGTTAAAAAAACAAACCAATAGAAAAAAAAAAAACAGAAAAAATTTGGATGTTAAAAAAATGCTACATGCTAAAAACAAGCAAAATTCACAATCCGCGTTGCATGGGCTCTTTAAAACGAGACATGCAGAAAAGAACTATTAGTAAGTATTCTATGCATTCTTTTTCAATTGATGCACCGGGGTTTGCACATGTTTATCTGCAATGTGACCACCAAGTAAAAGATGAAGCAAACCCCTTTCCCCCCGGAGAGATTAAAACCCCTCCGAGAGTGTTTGAGGTGAGCTAATGGAAGAGCTCTGGTTGAACTCACAGCTCCAGTGAGGACAGTGATGGTGAGGCTCCTGCTGCTCTTCAACACTCGTACAGCCTGGAAACACACGTCAGCCCAAATAAACACGAGAGGTTCTCATTTACCCCCAAATGTGGGCATTACACTCAAAAATGTTTAGCGAGAACAAGTTTAGAACAGAGCTTTATGAAGAAGAAAAGTATAGCTTGGTTTATTGAACTGAATTGAACTGAACTCACATCTTGATGGCTCAGGTTCGTGAATTCAACCCCATTGACCTCCACAATCTGGTCCCCCACCTACGAGCCACACAACCACATGAATATTAAAGTAATATCATAATATAAGCTAAAATCACACAGTGATGGTCCTCCATGAAAAAATGTCATCACATAACCTGTAAGCCCACTTCAGCTGAGAGAGAACCTGGCTTCACATTGCTCACATAGATGCCGGGCTTTTGAGTGGGACCACTCGAAATGCTGAAATAGAATTAAAGAGATACAATACGAGATGGATTTTAAGGGAGGAGCATCTACAATTGGTCTAAAATGCATTTTTGTTTTTCTTTCACCTCTCTCCTCTCTTTTATCCATTTTCTCTATCTTTTTTTCTTCTCTTTCTATTTTGTTGTTTCCTTCCTTCTCTTTTCTTTGCTTCCCATTTTCTTTTCCTTTCTCTTGTTTTTTCCTTCTGTTTTTTATCTCTGTACTTCTATTTTTCTCTCTTTCCTTCTACTTTCTTTTCATCACTTTCTCTTCTCTCTGTTCTCTTCCACTCTCTTATTTCACTCTCTTTTCTCCCTTTCGTTCTCTTTTTTGTTATTTCCTTCCTCTCCATTTCTTTCTTTACTTTGTTTTCTCTGTCTCGTTTTGTCTTTTTCTTTTTCCTTCTCTTTCTTTTGTTCTTTCCTCTCTCGCTTTTTTGTTCTCTCTTTCTTCATCTCTCATGCTTTCTCTTACTTACTTATTTTTCATTTTCTCTTTTAGTTTCTCTTTCCTTTTCTGTCTAAACACTTTCTATTTATTTCTCTCCTTTTCCCCTCTCTTTCTGTTCTTACTTTCTTTTTTTCTTTTTCTTTCTGTTCTTTCTCTGTCTTCTCTTCCGCCCTTCAAAGCCTTTAAGGCAACATGGTCATAACATGGCTGCAGTATTTTCATTTTTGTTTACTAACAACAAACAAAATTAACTTAAAAAATGAACTTAGTTTCATTAAGCTATCTCAGTTGTCAAAGTCCACCATAAGATGATTTTAAATAGGAATTAGGAAAGATCTACAATAACATTGAAAGCCTAATATGTCCTGAAAGTTCTACTCATAGATGCATAAAATAGGATGTTTCACTCTGTTATTAGACAAGAACATCCTGCACATGAGGGTTCTGTTACATTTTTCACCATTTTTCGGTTCATCTGGAGTGTCCTATGCTGCGTGACTGTTTGGAATGTCTGACTTGGTTCTTCGGCAGGGTTCATGCTAAGAAACAGACTGCTGTTCACATCCTTGTTGCTATTCTTTTAAGAATTGATGGCCTTTCATCTGCTTTAATCTGTCGGTGAGATCTGATCTTGAAAGGTCTGACCATGTCGTCACATTAGAAATATGGTCTACTCAGAAGAAGTGTTTTAATTGAAGTTCAACACAACTGGATTTTTCCATTAATGATCAGCTCATAAAGAAATGTTACAAACTCCCCACTGAAGAAAACTGTTTGAATGCTTTTTTATGTTTTAAAAAGTAAAAAAAAAATCTGTTAACCGCTGTATGATCAATAGCTTATTGATTGAAATGTGATTGTTCAGCGTGAAGAATCGATCCCCTACCTGATCCCCATTCCTTTGGTGCCTACCAAACTAAGGAAAACTTTCTTTTCTTTCATTTCATTTCCCCCAATCGAAGCCAAGCCAGCGACGCTGCTACTGTTCTCCTGTGAGGAAACAGAAGCAAATAGGATTCAACGGAATGAATAGAAAAAGATGCATTTCCTCTCTCTTCAACCACAATTTTACAATTCAGCCACAAGGGAAGTTTATTTGTGTAGCACATTTCGTACACAAGGTTATTCAAAGTGCTTTACATTAGAAACAAAGAGTAAAAAAAAACCTAATATGTTAACTAATATGTTTTATTGTATTGTTTTGTTTATATGTTTTATTTATTGCTGACAATCTGAAAACAGTTTAAACTATGTACATAACTGTAAAAAATGTAATTCACAGTTTAGACCCAGTTTATGTAGGTTATGTAAAATAAATACAGTTTATTATTTTGCTCCAGCCCCAAATCACCGAATAATTAGATATAGAGTAGAATCAATAATACTATATTTTTATTTCATGCAAACTGTGTAAGTAAAAAAAATATGTGTTTGAAGCAAATGCATCTATTGAAAAAGTACACAAAAGTAAGTTAATAAAAATAAAGAATATATATATATATATATATATATATATATATATATATATATATATATATGCATAAACAATTAATTATTTTTACCATTTCAGGGATTTACACTTAATTAAAAGTGTAAAGAAGCATTTCTGTAATAATATTTTGTCTCTATGTTGTGTTTCTACTCTCTTCAGTTATATTTGCAAAACGTTTGCACGAATTAGGATAATAAAATAAAACAGATAAACTTTCCTGTAACTTCATAGAGCATAAAGAACTGAGTTACTAAGTTTTCATCTATTTATTATAACTACTTATATTACTATACTATATATCTACTATAAAAAAGTCAAAGTGTCTTCTTCAGAATGAAACCAATTGTGGGTGTGGTAAGCTTGAGAAAAAAAAAAAAGACTTAAATCCTTGTTTCGTCCTCTTGTGCGCTGATGTATTTTTAGGGTTTTCTGGGTAGATTTTAGGAGAAACATAGAGCAGACAGTAAGATATTAATGATCTAAAACGTGAAAGATGTTTACAACCCCTTATATTGTACAGAAAGCCAGGAATTACAGGAATACATTTAAAAATTGGCTTCAAAATAATTACAATGTCCTTCGCACACATCACCTTTGTGATCTTTTATGCATAGAATAAACTAATAAAGAATTCTAATATCCAACTACATATATATAGTTTATTCAACACAAAAAAGACCACAGTAATATATAGTAAAAGAGTAATATATATATATATATATATATATATATATATATATATATATATATATATATATATATATATACACATACATAAAACACAAACATTGCTCTTACCCCTGACTCGGACACAAACTGATCCACAAACTGCCACTTCAGAGGCTCGTCGTTGGAGCTGAGTAAAAAATGAAATTAATTAGCATCACCAGCTACAAACCAGAGAAGTCAAATCATTTCAATTATCACTTCCTACCGTTACACTCCTTTTTGACTACTACAGAGATTTCACCATTTGGTACATGCCTTGGGTTTTGGGTCATAGATTTTGCCAGATGCATACTGCAATTTAATTTACGAACCTTGCACAGTACTCTAGCATTATATCCACACAATAAAGCTTTAGATACAACATTTAGAATTTATATAAAGTTCTTTACCTGACCATATAAGATTGACTGGTTACAAACGCATATAAATCAAAATCACATATAAACAAAACCCACATTTTAGTTTAGATGCTTAACGTTTTAGTTTGAACATTTGAAATGGTTTTAACCATATCTATTTTGAGCAAAATATTAAGAGAAATGTAAATATATTATAAAATATATGTGTAATTGTGTTCTCATTCAAATACCCCTCTATTCTCCAACTATCACATATTGATTGTTTTATTTATTTCTCATAATAAATACATTAAAACTTCTCCGAAAAAAGTTATCTTGACCTATATTTCTTGGAGATATGTGCATGTTGTTGTGAAATAGAGTATAATAGAGCTATTTTTATTCTTGCGCTACGTAATTTCTGGCATTTTGTTGCCAATTTGAAAAAAAAAAAAAAAAAAAAAGCTAATTTTGCAGTAAACAAGTGTATCTGTTATTGAATTATACTCTTTTAAATGTTTTTTTTTTACCGGTCGGATGATACAAACCTTCAAACAGCTCATGCGATTAATCAATCGTTTAACGTGCTAGATTAGTGCATCATCTAAATAATCGATAGCTGCAGACCTAAAGCGGCCTGAACTGCGTGTTTAGTACAGTGCTGGTTTAATGAAAACAAGCAGCGTTAAAACACTGGTAAGAAACAAACTCTACCTCTTAACAGGAATCAACCCCACATCTGTGAAGAGAAAGTCACAGAGAAAGTAGTTAAAAACATGAACAAATCAAAAAGTAAATTCAATCTTGAGAAGGAAATGTGTCTCGCAAACCCTTAAAATTCAGCATTATTATAACTGAAAGCTAAATCAATGCATTAGTCCCTGTAGTAATGAAGTCCTCTAGTGAGATCTAATCAATAACGTGTGAGTAAAGATTGGAGCACTAGGTGTGCAGAGCTCGTATCGATTCCATCTGCTTCCTGTCTGACTCATTATAAAAGACCGGAATTCTCACGGCGGACTTTCAGAGAGACCGTCTTCTTGGTCTTGATGAGGTTGATGACCTCCTCGTGGATGCAGGAAGAGATAGAGTAGCCGTTAATGCGCACGATCTCATCCCCAACCTGTAAAGGAGAGAAAAAAACATATTTTAAAGCCCTTATTTGTCAAGCTGCGTTGGCGCAACTGCAAAAAGCACTAAAAAATACTTTTGATGGATTTAGTTCTTACACATAAAAAAAAACAGTATCCGTCACAAACTTTTGAGGCACCCAGAATACAATAGTGTGAAGAAAAGAGGACTTAATTTGCTAGGAAACCTAATGTAACATAATCAATAAGAGCATGGGGCAGAAGGAGTGTTTAGAATCAGAGACGAGCACACACACGCACAAGAGCACGAACAATGCGTGTGGAATAGCGCTACTGAAAATTTGCTACTTCAGCCAGCAGAGGCAGCATTGAGAAGAACCTAAAACAAACTTACACTCCAGATCCGCTCTTGGCCAACAATGAAATAACTTCAGCAGAGCATGTTTCATGTGATTAGAAGAAGATTTAAGGAATAATCAAGAGGAGAGCTGGATAGAGGCCATGTGGTCCCCTCTTGGCAGGTGACCTACGCCATGTAATAGGTTTGTTTCGAGCTGCACATTAATTCATTAAGAATATTTTTGAATAATGTCAAAGATGTTTATTAAATGTCAAATATGACAATTTAGTCAATAGTTTTTTACATTTGGTGCTAATTTCATTAATATCCAAAAGTGAGCTCAAAGCAATCCACATTACAAAAGAATGTGTTTTATTCAAGAAAGCCAGCGGCAGTTAATATGAATGTTTTTCTGCCGGGCAAATCTGTTCTTTGCAGAGTGTTTTTGTAATAAGGCTTTGTTTCTCGAGCATTGTAATAGGCTTTAGAAAAACTATGACAAAAATAATATTCAAAGTGTGCATAAAAGCTCATTTCAGCCTGGTTAAAAAATTTGTAATCGCTGTAAAAAGTAGTTAGCATTAGATTGGGCATCTACTAACCGGCAAAATGTGGCTTCCATAGTAAAGTTATTGTGTATTGGGTAAAAAAAAAAAAACTGTGCAAGAAGATCTCAAGTAGGCTTACAGCTCCCTCTAGTACACATAAAATAAAATCATCATTTGGGGGGGGGGGGGGGTCACATCACCTCTGTTGTGAATGTGAAAGTGAGCAGTTGGTCATATATGGTATGACCCATACTCGGAATGTGTGCTCTGCATGTAACCCATCCGAGTGTACACACACACACACACACACAGCAGTGAACAAACACACTGTGAGCACTCACCCGGAGCTGTGGGAGCCATCACTGCAGCACTCGGGGAGCAGTCGGTGAACCAAGCACTCGAGGGCTCCATGTTGAAGATGGAGAGCAAGTGTTTTATCACTCACACCACCTTCAACTCGGTGGATCTGGGGATCGAACCGGCGACCTTCTGATCACAAGTCGATCTCCTTATCCACCAAACCACAACTGTTAACTAGAATAAAAATGCTTTCCCACCTGCCTCATTTAGTTGAATCGAATCAAAGCCCCAGAACACAGAACATTGTTTGCTCCTGCTCCACAATGATCCGCATCCTCATCACACTCCAGGATGACTTCAAATCATCTTAGTTTGAATAGCAGAGCTGACAGACAAATGCTACGAACCAAACTAACAAACCAATTCTATGAACCAAACTAATGGTGTGAAAACTATACACTATAAGGCCCTTTGATGAAGTAGAAAAAGTAACTACAAAACTATTCATTAAACTTCCTATGTTCATTAAACTTCCTTCTTCCTCTTCTTCTTCTTTCGGCTGTTCCCAGTTTAGGGGTCGCCACAGCAAATCATCTGTTTCCACCTAACTCTGGCCTCAGTATCCTCTACTGTTGCACCAATTACCTTCATGTCCTCCTTCAGCACACCCATATAACTTGTCTTTGGCCTTCCTCTTTCCCTCTTGCCTGGCAGCTCCATCTCAAACATCCTTCTACCAATATCCCACTATCCCTTCTCTGCACATGTCCAAACCATCTCAATCTGGCTTCTCTGACTTTGTCTCCAAAAAAACCAACCTGAGCTGTTCCTCTGATGTGCTCGTTCCTAATCTTGTCCATCCTTGTCACTCCTAAACTGAACCTCAACATCCTCATCTCTGCTACTTCCATCTCTGCCTCGTGTCTCTTCCTCACTGCTACAGTCTCTAACCCATACATCATAGCTGCTCTCACTACTGTTCTGTACACCTTTCCTTTGATTCTTGCTGACACTCTTCTGTCACACAACACCCCTGACACCTTTCTCCACCCACTCCAACCTGCCTGCACTCGCCTCTTCACCTCTTTTCCACACTCCCCGTCGCACTGGACTGTTGACCCCAAATACCTAAACTCCTCCACCTTCTTGTCCTCAGCCCCCTGTAACCTCACTGTTCTACTTCCCTCCCTCTCGTTCAAACACATGTATTCTGTCTTACTACGACTGACTTTCATTCCTCTTCTTTCTAGAGCAGACCTCCAACTTTCCAGGTGTTCCTCCACCTGCTCTCTACTCTCACTACAGATTACAATGTCATCTGCAAACATCATTGTCCATGGAGATTCCTGTCTGACCTCATCTGTCAACCTGTCCATCACCATAGCAAACAAGAAGGGACTCAAAGCCGATCCTTGATGTAGCCCCACCTCCACCTTGAACTCCTCCGTCTGACCTGCAGCACACCTCACTGTTGTCATATTCCTCTCATACATATCCTGAACTACTGACGTACTTCTCTGCCACTCCTGACATCCTCAATCTAGCCACAGGGGTTTCAAGTCAGTGACTTCTGTGCCGGTCCCAAGCCCGGATAAATAGAGAGGGTTGCGTCAGGAAGGGCATCCAGTGTAAAACATGCCAAAACAAAATATGCAAGTCATCAATTCGATTAAACTTCCTATGTTCCTTAAACTCCCTATGTTCTGACCTGCAGGCCGACATTTCCTGCCTGTCCATCTTTGACGATCTGTGAGATGAAGAGCCCACAGCCAAACTCCAGACCTCCTCGTACGCTCAGACCCAGCCCCTCGGGATGAGTTCGGTCCAGCCGGACTTCCTTCAACTTCCTGTTCAGAAGAAATGACAAGAATATTCACTTTTACAAGAATTATTCATTTAATTCAACAACTCTCAATGTCACATAATCCATAATTCAGAGGGGAAGATACAAAACATTTTTTTTCATAAAATATAGAGTTTAGAGCTCAGAAATCCAACATAAGCAAGTATATAGCGAACTGACCCAAACATTAAAAGCCAAACATTAAGAACCAAAAAGACATTGGGTAGCATCTGTCTCCAGTGGTCTGCTGAAGCGCCTTCTTGGCATCAAGGGATGTCAAGAGCTTGAAATGCCCAACACAATTCTAGTCCCGTACATGAGCAAAATATGGCTCTGTACACCAGCTCGGAGATCTCTTTAGGCCCCTGAGCGATTGTTCTGTTCCAGGCGTCCATTGTGGTGACAAAAACAGTTCAATCCGGCTCAGTTTCAGCGCTGTTCCAATCAAAACACAATCCTGACCAGATCCATACAACTTCTAGTCTGCACCCGGATGAGTTTCTGTTTATTTTGCAACTGAATGTTCCATGATCCCCACCGATTAGTGGTCTGTTAAAAATCTTTGTAGATTCATTAGTTGATTAGTGGAGTTAAAGCTGCAATATTATTACTTCTAAAGCACATGGGTAAAAAGGTTCTCAGATTCAGGAGGGTTTTTATTCGGGGGCCGTGGGAGCTCCATCCAGACCAAGGAAGAGGAACACCATGACGTCTGAAGTGAAATGAACAAAGACTGGAAGACTGTTCAAAGAGTTATACTTTAAAGGTACCATCTTATGCCCCTTTTAAATCTTTGATAATGAATATTTGACGCCTCAACACTCAAGCGCACTCTAAATAACCTTCAAAAGGCAATATTTACCATAAACAACATCTTTGAATCAGCTCAATTGGTTGCGCTCCTCAAAACAAACCATACACCTCCTGATCCACCCACTATCTTGTTTTCGCCACACCCCCTGCTGGGGTTGTCTTGTTGGCACACAAAAAAAAAAAATCAACCCATTTCTGATTAATAAGTTCGTCTTTTTGATAAGTCAAAAACACCTTTGGCCAAGGACATCTAAAAAAAAAACACTTTTTTTTGCATTGTTTATTGAACAATGTTTATTTGAGCTCTCAAGAAAAAAAAGTAGGATTACATAAACATGCACGAACCAATCAGAATGACTTGAAGCATGTTTTGGCTGAGGGAACAATAAAACATACCAGAAATGTTTGAAAAGTTTAGTTTACATGCGTACACCTTTAAAAGAACAACAGTAAAACCATTACATTGATAATTCAGAAATAGAGTAAATAAGCAATTGTTTAATAAACAAGAGTATATATTTGGATAACATTAGTAATTTTATCTGCTTTTTGGAGCGGTGAATGTGTGATTTCCAAAAGATTAGAAAGATTTAAGTAAAATTGTCTTGTTTACGACTAATACAATGATTACACAATTTCGGCAAACTTTCCTCTGGACAAGAACGTTTTACTACAAACAGGCTCCAGTTCTTTGAGGCCTTATTAGTGCTGGGCATCAGACACAGCTGAATAAACCTGCTCTCTCTCGAAGCTCAAACCAGCGTTTCCTTCACCACGTCTGAGCGAGCACGAGAGAAAACAATGAGTCTCTGTGGAGATGAGAGCACTGGATGTCATTCCAGCTCCTCGTCTAATTTGCAATGTCCTCTCTCTACTTTGTTCTGCTTTTTCAGTGGCATACTACATTCTGCTTGTTTAGAAAAATATTAGTGCATCCAGCAGTAGTTTTAAAGTAACTCTAACCTTTGTTCTCTTAGTTTGAGCTAAAAGACTTAAGATTCTTCCCTCTTCTAAAGAAGACCAGGAAGAACACATGTGTGGCATCCTTATGCCTAAAGCTCTGGGAGTTGCATTTTCCCCTCAGGGTTTTCTGTAGACACATACCCTCCTCACACTCAGAGTCGCTTTTGGTAATAAAAGCCTATTGTATGCACCGAACATGAGGGACCCTCACCGGGATCTCTTGGGCGTGAGCTGGTCGTACTGCACCTGGTGCTTCAGAGGAATCAGGGGTCGGATGGCATCGAACAGTGGAAGACGTTTAGGTTCATTTATAACCAGCTTCAGGTCCCCCACCAGGACAGGGAGGTCCATTGATCTGGAGGAAAGAGAAAATGCTTTTTGGTATTTTGGTTAGAACTGAATTATCCAAATAATAACATTCTTTACAACTCACATCACATGATGTAAATCTTACATGATACAAGACTTGGTCTTTTTATAAAAAAAAATAGCAAGTTTCCATCTGCAAATTGGAACTCAAACTGGGAATTCTGAATACATTTTCTGAAAAGCAGAAAATCTGTTTGTCCTGCTCTGAGATATATATATATATATATATATATATATATATATATATATATATATATATATATATATATAGATGTGTGCATGCGTGTGCGTGTGTTTAAATAAATAAATATGTTATACATATAAATATTTTGACCCCTTTTCATATTTTCCTCCTATATAACAAAAATGTAAAAAAATATATAATAAAAATATATTACTGTATATAACAAGTTTATTATACATATATGGATATATTTGTATCTGTCTTTGCTTTTTATAAAACTGTTTATGATGTAATGCTCTTTTTCAGGCTACATCTATTATTTTAAGAGATTTGAGCTGGTTTTTATTCAGCTGGGTGGGTTTTACGGTCACTTAGATCTGGCAACCCTGATTCTCTGCTTCTCCTGCGACCGCAAGAAAACCTGCTCCTCATCCCAAGAAATCCACATCTGCTCCACTATTCTGCTTTTCCTGTGTACTTGTGTATTCTCCTTCACTTTACAGAGAAAATGTCAGCCAGTCCTGCTTTTCAGTTGCTCAGTTTGAAAGAAGCACGCGGTTATGTCTGATATCAGCAGATTGCTGGGCCAATGTCACATTCTTCTTTTTCATGTTCCTGACAAAAACTGAGGGACCGTAAAGTACTTGAGAGAGCTGAAGATCAATTCTTTTATTGAGGATCTCTTCACCAGCCAGAGTGAAAATTCCAGTTGTTCTTGTCTTCATGTGGTTTTAGAGCTTTTACCAGAAGTTAGATGCCCTTTATGAGTGCTAGTCACAAAAACATTAGCTTTAACAAAAATAAGATAACAGACTCTGATCTGGACATCACAGATCACTCAAACTTTAACGTAATTTCTATAAATAAATTCTTACAGGTATTTGGCGGTTCTCTTTCATTTACATACATAAGTCTGCATGAAATGAAGGAATATAATATACCATTTTTTTTGGAATTGCTGAAATAAATCAGCTTAATTTCTCATTTTCTCATTTTATGCTTTGCACCTGTACAACATATATATATTGTGTTGACAGTACAATGACTAATACACTTATAGGTTGACGGAATAGTTGAGCAGTTGACAAAGTAATGATCTGTCAAAACCACTTTTTCGGAATAATTGTAAAACCCCTGATTAACCGCTAAATGCAGCTCAGATAGTAGAACTTGAGTATATTTAAACAATAAAAACAAACCTCTACATTAAAACACCTCCAAAGCATGTCAGTCAAAGCTGCTTGTTGTGGAAACATGACACCTAATCCTGCCATAAATGAAGCTTATGAATTTCCAGTCAGTTCCTCTATGAATGATTAATATTGCTCTCCTCCTCAAATATCAGAGACAAAGAGAGGTGAGAGAATGGCTGCCCTTGAGAGCGCCAAGGGCTATGGAAAGGACCTGACCTCGGTTACTTTCCGTTGGATTATTCCTGTCCAGCGGAGCAGCAGCAGCTTGCTGTACACCCAAGATCACAACAACTAAGGGAACACCGTGAACAATTTTATTTATAGCACACAGACAAAGAAACACGCGATTGTTTAGTCCTTTAGAATGTTCAGTTCTTGTTCTTTCCAGAACTATTGTGGTCATGTTTCATTGTTTAGTCTTTGAAGCTGTTTCTCAGGAGATTTAAGACAGTTTGCAAAGCATTGACTTTACATTGTGTTCCTGTGTGTTGGGCTGATTTGTACTCTCCCTCACAGGTTGAAACTTTAGTTTAGATGAAAAAGCCATAAAGATCTTATATACATGTTTCAATGCATTTAAATTAAAAGTTGGATCCCTCTCAGTTTCGGTTTTGGCAGCTTTGGCCAAGACCTGCACATGAGGTCCAATCCCATGTCGCTTCATGTTGTGGGACATGGAAATGTTACCACAACAATACATTTACATTTATGCATTTGGCAGAGGCTTTTGTCCAAAGCGACTTACAGAAGGGGAAATCACCAATGCCCCTGGGATGCTGAGGATTGATCCCAGGACCTCATACATGCAAAGCATGCGCTCTACCACTGAGCTACACCCCAATAGTCTCGCATAGCTAGTGAATCCAATGTTTTGTTGATCTTTAAAAATCACACATTTTCAATACACAAGATGGATATTATACGTTCTCGATCGTAAACCTCACGTTGTTTTCGGAGAGAACGATGTAAACACGACACAAGCTACTACCGGGAATCTGGATAAGTTTAACCACTTAAACAACGACTTAAGGATTCTTGAGTTTCCAATTTTCTGAACCAAAATCAGATGTTTAGCTAGTGTTAATGGCTGACACTAGACCGCTCTAGCCTAGCAGTGCACCTTTTATGACTTTTGAAATGCAATATGAATCATAAACGACGACTTTGAATCAGATCATATCATCAGTCTCCTCCTCTTCCACCCACTGATACGCTTCCACTACGCCCCCCTCTGAGCGAACCTGCCTCAATGAATCATCACACAAACATGCATTAGAATTACATTAAAAAACCTCATCCAGTAATATAAATGACTTGTAAGATTACAGAGCCACACGATAAAGACAATATTAACTTTGGATACTAGTAAAAATTGCTTAGCCATTGAGATAACTGTACTTGCAACTTTGCTTACCTCTTAACTAACTGTACATCACCAGTTGGAAAAGCACTTGTTTTCAAGACTAGTTTGTGTATAAAGCTGTCGGCTGTGTAGTGGCACTCGCAAAATAAACATGAGCTTTAGTATGTACTGGTGGTCATACACAAAAACTACCCACTTCTGTTGAACTAACCGCTTTTTATTGGTAAACCTTTGCCAAACACACTCTCGGGGTCTACTTTGTTTTGTTATGCTTACCGGATGTTTCGCTATCAAAGTCAAAGAGAATAGGCAAGTACACAGGAAAAGCAGACTAGGAGGGCCAAAATAAAATATTACAATATTTTTAACGTATACACTTCTATATTTAAAAATATACATATTGGCAAGTGCAAGTGTAACTGAATACATTTTACTTTTACATTCCAATCGTTGTGTCTTCCTTACACGTAATATTTTAAATAAAATATATATACAAATATTCAAATGCTTCAAAAAGCAGCACAAATATTACAGACCAACTAAACACCATTTTTTCTAGTTACCAACATAACCAAAATTAGCCAAAACTGGCAAACCTCTGTAAAGTTGAAAATTCAGCAGAAATCTGCTTCCCTTAACCAATCAGCTTGCTCTAGACTAGCGACGCATTTCTGGAGGAAGGTCTCAAAAAAACGGTGAAAATTATAAGTTACAGTGTAGTTGCACCTGCTGCTGTTTCTCAGCACACAACAGCACAACAACCAAATGAATCTTGCTCTGGGGAGAATCAGTGAAGAGGAGGAGAATCTGTCGTTTCAAGTTTTCTACTCACATTGGGAATTTAACAACACTCCAGTAGCTTTAGCAAATACACTCACGTTGTACTGTTGAAGAACTTATAAATTTGTAGTTAAAATGTGATGAGGAGGATACTGAGAGTGACTTGTTTGAAGGAGAGGAAAACAGAGAATGAAGCCCCTCCTTGAACTCTTACTTTGCACTGATCAGAGCAACTGAGTAGAACATAGTCCAGCAAATCTGTCAAACATATCCTTTGCGCTCTATATAAACCACTAAACGCTCTTAAAGCAATGTTAAGATGTCTACAATAGGCTCCAATGCAAAACTGCAAACTGTACACTTGTTTTAAAAATGTGAAACATAATGAGTCAACAAAAACACAAGTCTGCATTTGATTCTAGCTAGTCCAGAAAATCATGCATGTGAAAGAGAGAACTTTTTAAAAATATATTTCCAACCACAAAATAGTGTACAATGTTCCATTTTAATTCTGTTCACTGTGAACCAATCTGAAGAAAATAATTACTGGCTTATCGACAATGTTAAATTTTAACCGCATTTCAACCAGACCAGAAAAAAAAATGAAGCAAATATTTGTTGTTTATATAATAGCTTAGTTTTTATCTAACCACAGATCTATATAAATACATTTAAATTTTAATATGAAAATCCTACAGTAATACAGAGTAAAATTTACAAACGTAACGGCATTTTAATGTGTTCAAACTATTTAAAATAACAATATTGTTACATCATCATAAACTTTATCTCTTGCTCTCAATGAGAACACAGTTACTACTTTTAATAATAAAAGATGAGATGGCCCTTACTGATGGTACATGCGCAGAACATCGTAGAGGTAATCCTTCTCCGCTTCATTGTCGATCAGCAGTTCCACCTGTGCAGCACACAAGTAACACAGCAACCTCTTGTTAGAAAACCTCCATTAGCAGAAAATCAATATGAACGCAGCGTGTTACCTGGTGACGGCTAGTCTGCTGTAGAAAAGTTTTGAGAAAGCGTTTTGGCCACTCAATGATGTAGCACATGACTCAAGAGCAGAGCAGAGCAACAGAAGGTGGAGAGAGGAAGAGAAAGGTTAGAGAGAGAGAGAGAGTGGAGTAACTCTCTCAGACAGTGTGGCTCAGCCAGATCTTTTCCTCTACTGAGCGTCTCGCTGGTTCTGATCAGCTCCACTGGCTCAGAAAAAGGGGTTGTTTTTATCATTCTAGCAGTGTCACCTTACGAGATTGTGATGAAGCGTGCGTGTTTTCCAAAGGATGATAATGAACAGCTCTTTTGCTTCTGAGGTTTGCATGATGTAGATTGAAAAGCAAAACCTCTTTGTTCTGAGACTGATCGAATGAATGACTTGGATTGAAGAATGACAGCAGGCGCGCGAGAGAGAGAGAGAGAGAGAGAGAGAGAGAGAGAGGAAAAGAGATATTTGAGAAATACTTTTACACTTATTTTACAATTACTTTAATGGGGTTACAGTAAATGAGTAAAATGTGGGATTCCTTTTTCAGTTCATTACATTTCCTTAGTTTTCTGATACAAAGGTTTTAAACAAAGTTAAAGGTTTAAAACTAAAATAAATAAATTCTGCCCGACTAATCTTAATGGTTAATGGTGGTCCAGCACTAAAACCATGTACTCCTCTCCACAAAAGAAAGAAAGAAAGAAAGAACGAGGGAGAGAAAAAAGAAAAAGAGAGAGAATAAAGAACAAAAAGACAAAGGAGAGAAGTGAGAGAGAGAGAGAGAAAGAAAGAAAATAGAGAGACTAAAGAAACAAAATTACAAAAGAGAGAAGAAAGTGAGAGATAGAGAGAGAGAGAAAGAAAGAAAATAGAGAGAATAAAGAAATCAAGAAAGAAAAAAATTAATGAATGAAAGATTAAAAAGCCAGAAAAACAAAAAAATTTTTACAAAGAAAACAGAAAGATTTCCCCAAAGTTTGTTAAAACAAAAAAAAAAACTAAAAACTATACCAACCAAATAAAGCAATAGCTCAATATGTTTAAATTTATGAGTTTTATGAGTCTCATGAACTCACAAGAATGGGCAAATGTACAAAATACAAAATAAGAATAAATAATTAATCAATGTCTTATATTTGTGCTGTTTTACAGGTCATGAATACCTTTTTATAACTAATAATAATGCATCTCTTATAATGATAATTACTCATAAAAAATTCAAATAAATAAATCTGCAATTGATAAAATAAACTGAAAAAATGTTCATGTTAAGATAATATTTGCCTTTCTTTGACAATAACAAAAAGTAATAAAAAATAAAACTCAGTTAATTATCAAGTTTTTACAACTTTCACTCCAGAGCTTTTATTTGTACCAGAATTAAAGACTTTTTTATCGATAACTACCAACATGGAAAATAACAACAGAGATACATTCTTTGTCTATATCACCCAGCCATAATATTATCCCTCATTTTAATCCAGTGTTGTGTCTCAATTGTGTAGCCTGCCTAAACTGTGAAATACCTTCCAAAGCATTTGAGGACCTCTTCAAGCTTATCCATTTATAAGGGAAGCTTAAAACTCATGTGATTATGCAGGTGTTTGTTTTATTTGACTTTTTTTGACCACTTGATACATAATATAGCATACTATTCAATATATTGAATAAATCAAGAAATAAATACAGCCTCTCTAGATGTTTCTAAATCGACACACATGGCTGAACATAATAAAAGAGAGAGACTGCGCTCAAGGACTATCTTACAGTGTCATAAACACCTTGACAAGCCCAGGTGCATCTCCACCTTTGAACCCACACTCAATAAACTTATATTTTAAAGCAGATTTCTTCAACACATCCATAGACCCAACCTTGAGTTATTTAACTGGGATTAATACACTGAAAGGTCAACTAACAACCAAATCGATCAGTCACAGATACATCTAAAATGAAAACCAAAGCTTTATTTATAGTGTGCCACATCCTCTACGGCCAATAAACCAGGAGGAACCATAAATGTGGCCATTGGTTCCGCATGACCTCACATTTCTACCATCTAATGCGGTGAATACCCATCTACTGTGCATCTCTATCCATCACACAGCAGATGGTACACTTCTTCAGTTCCACTCAGACCTCATGGGAATTGTTTGCATGGCGCATTAAAAGCTTACAGGTAATAAATCAAGTTTAAAAATGAACATCATACACGGTGTCAACGCCATCTTTCATAACTACATCCAGCACAAAAGTACACCTGTCACCTTCTGAGCCAATTAGAAACCCGACGTCTCGTGACGTCACTCACCGTGCAACCTACCTATCTTTTATAATCATAACTTACGTATTTATTTGAGCATTTTTCACTTAAATTGAACAAGTGTACTTGTTAGCTATACTATAACAAAATTTTACAATGATAGAATTGGTTCCTATAACATTCCTAAATGTGTTAAACATCATAGTTGAGCTGATGATTAACAGTCTTTACGAGTAAAACAAACTTTACACAGCAAATACGCCTTAAATGTCATACTAAAGAACCGCGTTTTCAATTTAGTAAGCTGATTATTAACTTTCAAAAATTGTAACTAAACTTGTCACGTAAATAAATGGCGGGTAGGCGTGAGAATCCTCCGTTGCTACAGAAACACAACTTAGCATGGCCAACGATAGCAATAACGGCTAATTTAACAAATAACGGTGTTTTTAGAAAGACACCAACCTTGTGCCGAAATTCCCTCGCCACTTTTCGTTCCATGGTGACCAAAGGTTTTGTTTAGCTTGAGTTTGCGAGGTTTGAGCGTCCCTCGTCCTGTCAGGCTAATGTTGAGAAGAGAGAGAAGGAAGGGATGGAGGCGTTTCAATGACGCTCTAGATTGATTACCTGTCCTGGGTCATTTTAGAACTGCGAGTAGTCAACTAAATTATTGTTTTACAATGATAAGATATATCCTCTTCCAGGCTTTATCGTTTAACCTTTATAATTGTAACGACCAGCCCATTTTTTTTAACTTTTTTTTTTTTCATTTTAGGTACACAAGCTAAATGTAAGGCAAGGCATTTTTACATTTTTATTTTTCTACTTTCACAAACTTTAATTCTTTTTGTTGTTTTTTTGCTGAGCTTGCTTCAACTCGGTTATACAATTAATTTAATATAATTCTGAACGTTTCATTTATAACATCATTCTATATTTCTATGAGCTAATGTTTAAGAACAGTAATTCATGTGTTTCCATCACATGTTTTTTCAAATGAAAGGATACATTTTGTATCTATATTGTTTTTATTTTATGAGATAAGTCATGTTTTTATGACGTTTGAGAAGTGTCACATTTTTGGAATTTCATTATTAGATTTTTTTTAATTACTTTTAATAATAACTCCAGTAGACTTAAGTTTAGTTGCAGAAACTAAAAAAGTATTTATTTAAGTTTTTGATCTAAGGTGAAAAATTATGAATGGATCATGCTGTGACAGTATTCATTACCTTCACATTACATTTATGCATTTGACAGATGCTTTTGTCCAAAGCGACTTGCAATCTGTTACAGTCAGTCTAACTCTGTTCACTCGTAATAGAAATTGTATCAGCTAATCAATCAACCATAGCAGGAAGAAAATAAAGAGAGAAGAGGAAAAATAAGGATTTAAATTTTTTTTTATAGTAGGTGTTCCCTGAAGAGAAGCATTTTCAGTTGCTTTTTGAAAGCTGTTAGTGTTGCTGCTCTCCTGACTGGATCAGGAGTTTGTTCCACCAGCCAGGGACAGTGAGAGAGAAGGTTCTGCTGAGAGATCTTCTGCCTTTGTGAGACGGAACCACGAGTCACTGTTCCTTCTCTGAGCGCAGGCTTCTGGAGGTCATGTAGGAGTGTATGAGCTCATGGAGGTTAACAGGGGCTGATCTGGAGATAGTTTTGTACGCCAGCATCAGTGATTTGAATTTAACACGAGCTGTGATGGTGAGCCAGTGAAGAGTGATGAAGAGAGGAGTAACATGAGCTAGCTTCAGTTTATTGAAGATGAGAAGAGCTGTAGAGTTCTGGATTATCTGCAGAGGTTTGAGCGTGTTTGATGGAAGTCCTGCTAGGAGAGCGTGCAGTAGTCCAGACGTGAGAGGACCAGAGGCTGAACCAGGAGTTGAGTTGCATGCTCAGTTAAGAAGGGCCTGATATTTCGAATGTTGTTCTGTGCAAATCTACACGCTCAAGTTGTCCTTGTGATGTGGTCTTTGAAGGACAGCTGTTCATCCAAAATCACTCCAAGATTTCTGACTGTAGGAGAAGGGGTGATTGTAGAGGATTGCAGCTGGATGGTGAGGTCGTGATGCACAGAGGGATTGGCCAGGATTACCAGAAGTTCTGTCTTGGCCATGTTGAGCTGTAGGCGATGGTTCTTCATCCAAGTAGAGATGTCGTTCAGGCAGTCAGTTATGCGGGTAGTTACTGACAGGTCATCAGGGGGGGAATGACAGATAGAGTTGAGTGTCATCAGCGTAGCCTGATAACCAATCATCGAGCTTGTTGTTGGACTACTGTTCATCCAAAGTTACTCTGAGATTCCTGACTGAAGGAGAAGCGATGATTGTTGAATATTACTCACTCCAAACTAGGCAGGGGGATTCATTTATATGATAGTAGACAAAAAGTTGCAGAGCAACAGGACAAACATGTTCATCCTTTAAGTTCTCTAGTCCTATAAAAGTTTTACTCAAAGTAATAAAGAAATAATATGACTCTTATACTCCAAAAATGTTTCTGAGGCCTTGTCTCATCCACACTTTAACCTACTGGCGCCGACATGTGTGTGTCCTGTGCCCCCCTCTGTATCGGGGAGACTTCATAATTATCATTATTT
Organism: Danionella dracula; assembly: GCA_900490495.1. Classification (NCBI taxonomy): domain Eukaryota; kingdom Metazoa; phylum Chordata; class Actinopteri; order Cypriniformes; family Danionidae; genus Danionella; species Danionella dracula. The sequence continues at coordinate 839,816 of UELW01000051.1, forward strand.
ATCACCATGACAAAACATTAGGCCTGAGACCACACACGCTCACGGGATAAAGTGGATGCTTGTTGGCATTTTGGTGAGTGGGTAGGGGTGTGTGTGTGTGGCAGGCTGGTGTTGAGGGGAAGCGCTCTGAGGGGGCCCTGCTGCTTCAGCTGTTCTCGGGGCAGCGGACTCTGGGGGACCCTGTGCTGACCCTCTGGTTCACAGAGAGGGATTACAGCCTGGAACACTAGCTCTGCAGACGCTAACAAACACACACACACGTAGAACTTAAAAGCATCAGACCGACTCCAAAAAGTAACAAAAGCTAAATTCAAACATAGACACAAGATTGTAATTTCTTTCTTATGTCTTCTTACTGTTTTTCAATATGTAGGTGAAGTTAGTTATTTAGTCGGTTAGCTAGTTAGTTAGTAAGTAAGAGAGTAAGCCAGCTAAGTAAGCAAATAAGTTTATGAGTTTAAGGGTTTTTTTTTCAATAAGGTGCAGTTTTGGCCTCGTAAAGTTGAATAAAACAGTCTCATAAGTCTAAATAGTTAGTCTAGTTTTAACACTTTACCTGCCCACTAAGCCACATGGTTGATCTTATCATGAGTTGCTGAATTTTATTTTTAGCTGTTTTTCAGTACAAGTAAATAATCAAAGCAAAAAATATTCTGTGTCAAATGAAAAGCTTAATTATTTGAAGTGATACCTCAATTAAGTAAATTTCGTGTTAAATAGTATTTCGAAATAAATTGCAATATTTGTGTATGGTAGTCACAAAAAGAGCTATACCAAGAATTTGGTAGTCATTCACAGTTTAAAAATTATGGGAGTGGAAAAATATATAAACTCTGATATTAGTAATAATAGGAGCTAAGAAGATCAAACAAATAATCTTTAATTGTCTTTTCCTTTGTGTGGCAATTAAAGGGTTAAAGTCTGTCAGAGTACAATGTAAGATAACGCCATAAATTGCAATAGCAAATGTAAAAATTATCATTTCCAGCACATCTCAGAATACAAAAAGTCATGATAGCTTTACCGATTAGCTTTGAAATAATTGTTTACATTTAATTTATTTAAAAGCAGTAATTTAACTTGTTTTTGTACACGTTTGAATGTAAAGCATGTTTGGAAATTACATAATAAACATATTGACCGATCAAGCAAAGTTTACCTTGATTTTTTCTTCATTTGTCGGAGACCAAACGTTAGTTTTCGCGCCTGTGCTGTGACGTCATTGAACGTTTCCATGGAAACCACCGAAACAATTTTTCACAAAAACATTTTAAAGGAACAATTCTGTGTTGCGGCGGAAATGACAAAAATACCTTCTGAAAACTATATTTTATATAATTTAATATTAATGGTAGTCTTACACTAAATTGTATAATGTGTTTTAACTACTTGACTAATTATTAAATTATGCACATGAAATTATTATGCACATAAAGTTTAATTGATAATTAAATTGTATTCTTTTCTGAAGTTTAAAAGCTTGGGTGTGAGACAAGGAGAAAAATGTGATTTTGACACATACAGGGACATCAAAAAGTATGAAAATGTCATAATTATTATAGAAAGGCAGTAAAAAGGGTGAACGATGGTTTTAGTGCTAGTTTGAAAGTGGATTTTATTACAAAGATTTTGTGAATTTTATAAGTTTAAATGTCATTTACACTACAGAACATGAAAGTGCACCTGATTGAAAAAAACACACCGTCCAATAAGCAGTGCTGAACACGAAAACAACAAAAATAACAGTAAAACAAAACTCAAGCAAAATTACTTTACGTAAAAATACATTTAACCTGTGTCTGTAAGATCCGATTGCAGTTTTCATAAAAAAAGAAAAAAATTCTACAAGCAATTATTATTTGAAACTGAGATTGACTGGCCATGGAAAAAAAGTTTTACATTTTAGTATGAAATTGTTGAATTGTGTGAATTACAGTAAAAGTCCAGAACAGCAATGGCTCTTGAACTGCTAACACCACACAATTTAAATTCCAAATGTGAAGAAATAAAGTTAAAGAACAACAAATAATAAAAATAAAGTTAAAGAACAACAAATAATGTACATTTGCTGTTTATACCACTTGTTTCTTTTCAGTATTTTAACATTAAAATATCTTGTTTGGGGGAATTAAAATCCCCAAAAGACAATGGGTTCAGCAAACACTGTCAATAATATGAACACCAAACCCAGTCTCAGGGAAAGTCGTGACGAAAGAAAGATAGGAACAAAGATGCTAAATGGTAAATGTTTTGGTCAACTATTTGTAGATACCTCACTCAAAGCTAATTAAGTTAATTTAAACTAAAGTAACTGACAAATAGCTTCTCCTGATGCTTCAATGTGGCATTATCACGAAGGCTGATCCTTCTCTTTTCAGTGATGTGAGCGGGGAATAAATGGAAAATTCATTCACTCAGTCGTGCTCTGTGCCACGACTTTTGGAATTTTTTGGAAAAAATTGGGTTCACATGATACGACACCTTAAAAAAAAACATAGCCTGCTGTGCTGACATGAAAGAATAGTCGGCTAGTAGATGAGAAGAAGGAATTCATGTTCTTCAGCGCTTCAAGACACACGATGAGCTCAACAAGCATAAAAAACTGTTCTATCCTTTAATGATAATGATACATTTTTCAGACATTTTTTTGCATGTTTTGCACATATGTATGTATATATAGTAGAATAAGAGAGTTGTCTTTAGAATGAAAGAGACAAACTCAGTGTTCACTTTTAATGGCACCTAACAGTTATATTTATATATTGAGAAATACATATTTTCGATTTCTAATTTGATTGTTAAACGTATTCCTTTCATTCTTTGCACACCACGGATTCACATCTGATTAAGCTTCACTTCTCTAGATTAAGAAAAGTTAGTGTAACGTAGGTAAGTTATAATTTTCATAAAGTTAGTTTAGAATGCTTTTCTTTTTTTTAGTTCATTATTGTGTTGGGATTTGGCACCACTACTTTTTCTGTCCGTGAAAATAAAATAAAAAACAACTATAAATAAAAAAATTAAATACATAGTAAAATACAGTTTCCTTGTCATTATTTTGGCAAATATTTACTTTTTCCATTTATACCGCTCATTGTTTCTGAGTTAATAAATTATTCTATTTAGCATTTTAGTTAGTGTCATTTATTTTTATTCCAACTTAATATTAAAATGTTACACTTTCTCAATGAAAGAGGAGTCAGAGTATGCTTTTAATACTGTAACGGCTTCCTCTCCCACTCATTATTCATTATTACTCATTATTATCACTATTCCTTTCCGCACTGCAGTTCTGTCTGTCTCAAAGGCATTTTTTAGTTTAGTTTCACATTTATGATGGAAATTAGTTTTTTTAGCTGACTTTCCCCTTTACTTGTTCCCCTTTTTATTATTAATGTAATAATTAAAATGGTCCAGTTTTACAATGTTAGTATTAGGAAACCAGAGGTTGTCTTTTTCAGCAACAGCATGTGCTTAAGTAAATAAAGTGGTTATAACACAATTGTTCAACACGTTTAACATTCTTTGTAATGTCAAGGGTTACTTTTATTCTCTTTCTACGCATCTCTTTTGTTCCTTAGTTTTCCACCTTTTTAACCCTTTGATTGTACAATTTGGTTTCATGTATACAGTTTGTCTATATTCTTGCAAAAAAATAAAAAATAAATAACACACACACACACAAAAAGTCTGTAATTTTAAACACCGGCCTCTAGGTGTCAGTGTGATAAAGCAAATCAGCTCACAGTGCTTCCAAAATCAGACATACTTTCTCAAACTTTTTTTATGCTCTGCAAGTAATATCTTTTATCAAGACTTGGACGACAAAATAAATATTAATTCATTATTTCATTAATTCATTCATTCATCCATTCATTCATCATAGAAACAAATTATAACTTTTATTGAATATAATTTATTCCTACACAGCCAAACACAGTTTCATCTTTAAAATATGTTTCAATACAGGTATGGATTATGTAAAAAAATTGTGGCTTTCTGTGAAGATAGATATGAAATGATGTAATAAAAGAATTGTATAACAATATGATTTGTAACAACTAATTCCATTAACATTACTTTACTCGAAGGGCAAAACCCCCCAAAACAAATATGTATGAATAATATTTAATAATACCAAAATATTGTGAATCAGTACAGATATGTAAAAGTATTAGATATTTTTATTCTGAAGCATTTTATTTAAAAAAGATAAATACTTTTCATTTTAATATCTTAACTTTCTCTAAAAAAAAAAACACAACACCAAATGAAAATGTAAAATCAGATTATTAGCTAACTATTGATTGAAATGAAGATTACTTTTAAAAATAATAATGATAATAATAATAATAACAACAATAACTTGATGGCACCTTTCAGGGTTCTCAAGAACACCTTGATGATAAAACTTCAAAAATCTACTAACACGCTTCAGGCAGATAAAAGAATAAATACTTTTAAAATCAAATACCAAAAGCACTCCTAAAAAGATGAGTTTTCAGCCTCGATTTAAAAATCTCCAAGCTTTTAATAACTGATGTCATCATTAATGGTCAAAGATGCAATGACAATCATCACCTACAAAAAGCATTCATACACTGAAATTTAAATGCTTAAACTCTTAACAAATTAGAGATATTGCCTTACAATTTCTACAATATTTAAAATGTGGAAAACAGGACAAGCGTTATTCCTTCCTTTAGCTCTAACACACTGCTGTCTGAAGCTCACAAGAAGTGAAGGCGTTGAAAGCAAATGTGTTGGTGTAGCACTTCAGCTAAAAGTTCTAGCACCTATCAAAGAGTGTGTGGCTCGAGGACTGCGTGAGAGTTTATCAGGGAGAGCTGTGGCCTATGAACCATACTGTATCCTCTTTCTCTAGATATTGTTTGTTTGTTTATTGTCAATTCTGCCACACGTACAGCGCATACATACAAAGAATTGAAATTGCGTTACCCTCAGGCCCTTGGTGCATACATAAATTACACAGAACATAAGAGTAAGTAGTAATTAAGTAAAAATAAGAATTACAAATACATTAATACATATATTATAGGTACAGTTACGATAAAGATATAGCCTTAGATTATATAACCTTAGATGTTTTCATTTGGAAGTGTGTGCAGTTTACAAAAAAAAAAATTGTGCCATCATGATGCTGGGGATGAAAGTGCATCTCTTTCGAATAGAAAAATGGCTCGCAGAGTTAAAGCATAGTTTTTTTTCAAGGCTCATTGTTACTTTGATACAGAAACTTGTAGCATTCACAGAGGAAACGTGTTTTTGGAGAGTAGATCTCACAATTATGAGATAAATTTCAAGTTTTGTCATTTTTGCTCATTCTCGTTCATCAGGACTTTAGATGCAGGTTCAAAGTTGTACATTGTTTAGCTCTAAAATTACCACATTTTGGTCAAAAAGCAATGTGTTACATCAACATACGAGAAAATCCTGACTATGGATGTCCAAAGCCTGTCCTTAAGGGCCGCCCTGCATATCTAAGTTGAATCCCTGGTCTGGTATTTATTCTAATCTGGCTTCAGAGTAGCAAAGAGGGCTTAAATGAGTGTAATCAGGTGTGTTAAATGTTAGTTTTTATCTAATCGGCACAGGGCTGTGGCTCTGGAGACTATGGGAGTGTCTCAAAAGGGCATGCAGAATTTGTCATTTTGTTACTTTTTCAGACATTTGCAGTTGTTTGCCGGAGTATCCTAAAGGAATCACATGAGGGGAAACCCACAAACCAACAAAGATACAAAATGATGAAGTCTAGAGTTTGCTTTAGGGAAAACCGCATGAGGAGACCAGGGGAGTCCAAAGTCGGTACGGCGTATTTTAGTTGCAACCCTGTCTTGTATGGAAACTAATCTCGTTTCAAAGAAGCAGGGAGGACTTAAATGAATGTGATCAGGTGTGTAAATGTTGTTTGAAGCTAATCTGTGCCGGGCTGCGGCTCTGGAGACCAGGGGAGTAGAGAATTTCACCAATGAGTCTCTCAAAACAACATGGTATCTTCAAAATCGTCGTTTTAACCTTTGTGGGGTATTCCCATTTTAAAAGCTATTTAAAATCAAAATTTTACTCCATAACACAGTAACATATATGACTTATCTCAAATTCAAACAATATAGAGAACATATCTTGAAAGTCTTCATCCGGGGTCTGCTGGCCTTGTTTGTGGTTGGTGGCTTGCTCTGCAAAGAGTAGGAAAAGGATGATCAGAAAAATCACCACAAAATCGACAATTCAGGTTTTTCAAGCCAAGGAAAAAGACTGCTCCTGACATGATTTAGATCAACAAACTAGCAGCGGCTGACTGCAGACCCAGAGCTTATATTCAGAAGAACCCAAATAGAGCTGCGATGGATCCGATCAGCCTTAAGAGCCACACCTGCAAACAATATAACAACCACACAGCGGCCCCAAAAACTACAAAATAAACCTCCATTAAGACTCATTGTAACAGCTTCTAACAAGTTCTGCATAGCTTCCACAGTCTTATAGTCTTTAAAGTGTCTTTCACGCACAAAAAATACAATTTTCTTTGTTTAATTTATAATCTCCCAATATCTATGTCAATCTCTCTTTGTATTCAGCCAAAGTTTTTTTTGTACCCAAGATAAGAGTATAGTCAAAAGATTTACAGGGATCTAAAGGAGATAGTTCAATAGCACTTTATAATAACTACACTATTAATCCTTGAGTAAGCATCAGCAAATAGTTAATAAAGAATTTATAGACACATTTATAAGCCGCTTTTAAATTTGAGGACTATTTTTGCCTTGCAAAGCTGTTTTTGGGAGCTCTCCTAAAGTTTATGACTTATGAAGCATTAACAAATAAGTTTTAAAGGCTCAGTTTTATTCTAAACCAACAACAACAACAACAACAATAACAACATAAACAGCGCAGAGGAAACCATTGAAATATTTAGTCTCATGTGTTAATGCTTTGCAAAGCATAAATAGCACTCACTTTATATGAGCTCACACAAACAGTTAACTAGCAGGCGGTAAGTTTTATAACTAGCTGAATTAATCGTGAGTTACAGTAGGGTTATGTGTTAAAAAAACATTTATTAACACCCTGAGTACCTGCTACTATATCTCTGAATAATAAGATTCATGAAAGTGCTATTAAATCGTTTTTTAATCATTTATTAACATGTTCTAAACAATCTAGTGTATCACTTAAAACTAATAACAAACTGGTTTTTAAATAGTGAAATATTTTATTTCTGAATGATTAACTGATTCTCAATAAAGCATGACATTAATGTTATTAAGCAAATTGTATAGATGCTTATAAACCATAAATAAAGCTTTTACATTTTTATTTATCACAAATGTGTAATAACAAAGAAACAATTCTTTATAAATCATTTATTAAATATTTGCTCATGCTCAATTCGTTTTTAATAGTGTGTAGTTATTATTAAGTGCTAAAAATAATTCCCTTTTTAATGGCATGTGATACATTTCAAAATAAAAGTTGTATTTTAAAATCTTAATTAAGGCAACTTGAGTTTTCCTGCTTCTTCATTTATTTATTTATTTTTTTTTTTTTACAGTGTTCCTGTTTGTAGGCCTTGTTAACAACCGCATCTTCCCAGATAAAATCTCTTAAATGAAATCACGCTACCCTGGGCCTCGGTAGCTCCAGAGGGAGTAAACACACATAGGTCTTGTACATTTTCACACGTGTGGTCATATTTAGTCGAGCGATTCCTCTTATTTTCCTCCCGTGGGTTACTGTTAGTCTGAGAGGGGACGCTCAGGAACGTGGATTCACAGTAACTCATGGTGGCCTCGAGATCGAGTTCCTACATCGCAATCTAAAACCATCCATCTGAGTGTGTGACAAATTAAGTGCTGCCTACCGCTGCTGCTGCCGCCGTGCAAAAATGCATAAAAGCAGAACGATTTACAGCTGTGTTTGTCGTAAATAGGCTGCATGCTAACGACGTATTTCATGTCCGCTAAATCAAATCCATGCATGCCATTTGAGTCATCTCAGCATACTGTGGAGTTAAATTTGAGTATTTATTTATGTCATAGAAGCTATTTAAGCTTTTGTGCCTTATTGAAACATAGTAGACTCAAAATCACTAATAACTAGGCCATGCTCAGACAGCAAGCTAAAGTGACTCATTGTTTTTGTGCAATTGGGACCTGCATTGGCTTTTTTTCATGATGGTTTGAACAAGTCAACTAAAAAAATCTGACCCAGGTTGCTTTCATACTTGTGACGGATGCTGACACTGAGGTCAGATGTCAGTGGAGTTTAGAGAGAGCTCACTTCACTGTAATGAGGCTTTAGGTTTTTGAAATGGTGACTACTCTATTTATTGTGCAAGAGAACACGCGATAACCTCAATAACAGCGATAACACACAGCTGTGTTGTGGCTAAGGCAAATAATAAAAACCAGAGATACATGTAACACCTTTATTTTATGTCACATCAGGTTATAATCAGTATTGATGTGCTCCTGCAGTCTGATCAGAGCTGCAGCAACAGATCTGATTATACTCATCTCAAGGGTGCAGGGGACCCTGGGCCGAATTTTAAAATGTGTCAAAGTATTATCACAAATCGCTGATTCATTTCAAACATTAAATTCTGTACATTTTATCATGTTAGTTGAACCAGTATTGTTCTCTGAACTACAATGGTGTCTAATTGGCGCTGGTCAGTCTGCAAGCTGTCAATCAAAAAGAGTGGAGACTGATGACTCCAAAAGCATAGCCTGGAAATATGATATGGAGGACTCACTTTAAACACCTGAAACAGACTTGCTTTAAAGATAATATGAAATCCATTTTAAGACCTTACGTTCACATTTATCAAGTTATTGTCCGAAATTTTAGGGGATCCTCAGCTTCCTGTGCTGTCTTAGAAAATGTAATAAATATGTTAACTTAAGTAAAAAAGGTAAAAATAAACATACACATTTTTTAATATAAGAAAAAAAGGTTCCAACACTATTAAGACAGAAACAGGTAACACTTTAGCTTACAGCTTACACATTGCAGAGTAATTACAAGGTACATATAAGTGATACCAATGTATTTCCCCTTAACTAATTGCAAACTACTGGGCAATTACCGGGTACGGATAAATAATAACATGGTAATAATATGCAAATTACAGGACAGTTACAGGGTACTTCTAAGTAATAACAATGCACTCTGACTTAATTGCTTGTAATTTCATGGCAATAACCAGTACAGTTTATATAATGGGTCATTTTTAATAGCAACAGTCTATACTTTCAAGAATTATTTACAATTGTATGGTAATAACAAGTACATTACTGGTAATAAAGGTGTACCAATACAGTAATAATGAGATACAAGTTTGTGTAATTATTATTATTAAAAAACAGCTTAATTCAGCTTTTATTATTTGTAATTGCATGATGACAATGAATGCATTTCTGATAATAATAAAAAAAATACCTTTTAATTATTATTAATAGCAATGTACTTCCAATTGTAATTCTATCAAAATTTGTCTTTATTTAGCTGGTTAATACCATGTAATTACTATTAATTAAGTGGAATTATCCTTTTACTAACAATAAATACCCAGTAGTTACCATGTAATTTGCAGATTATTTTCCATGCAATTACAATTAGTTAAGCGGAAGTACGCTGTAATTACTAATAAGCACAACCCAACAGGTTTTCTGGATTTAATGACACTTGATCAATCAGCAGACTATCCCAAGCTTCAAATTACAGATACAATCTTTTAACTTCATTGTAGTTACTGAAAAACATTTACCGAAGTAAATGTAGTTTGTAGTTTGTAGTTGTTACTCACCTCTGCTTTTGTCTGAAGCCAAAGTATTCCAAATCTATGACTGGTGGTGTATACAAAATAAATAACTAAATAAAAATTCCTCTAGTGTGCAAACTTGAAAACAAAAAGTGAGATAGGTTCATAAATATGAGCTTGACACGCACCTTAAACTATAAATAAATAAAATATTTAGTAATCTCACACTTTTTCAAGGTATTTTATGTTGCACTGTCTAAAGTGATCATAAGATCTCAGACTATTTTCATCAAGCAGGCTCTGGTGTCTCGTGTCCCAATCCGGTATTTTAGGTAATGACACCTCTGGGTTTTAGTTATATGAGCTGTTAATACATCATAACATTTTCTCAGCATTAGAGGAGCAACAAATTCATTCTCAGTGGAAGTGTAACAGCGAATCCTATTGATTACAATTGATACGGAACTTGAGTTGATGCTAAAACAAAGTTGGAATTTATTTATTTTTTGAGCAAATCAGAAAAATCAAAAAGTTCTAAAACCTAGGGTCAAAAAGGCCAAATGTGAAAAACACCCCATCCTTGGGTGACCAGAATCCCATGCAGCTAGCAGCCGCTGGGTTGCACTAATAGAAAGGCAGCAGGGCAGGGAAGGCTTGCGCCAGGCAGCTGTCAGCTGGCACACTCCAACCTCACAAAGAAACGACAGCTTTTGTCAGTGCCAAATGCCTGCTTGAGCTGAGAGTGCCTTTAATCTCAGCCTAGCTAAGACGAGGGCTGAATGTCATGATATTCGACTGTTTTATCCGCCAAAATGGTTGTCACCACTTTGAGGTGGAGCTCTCTTCACAGCGTTTTATGAAAATAGGAAAGGACTTACCTTCTGTAATCTCAGTTGGAGACGCTGTGCTAGACATGCTTCCAGTATGATCCTCTTTATTCGGTCTTAATGTTAAAAATGCACAGATGCACTGGAAAACGTTCGAAATTTGTGTCACTCACAATCGCAGAGAAAAAATTAGACTCACCTGTCTACTTTAACTTTCTGGGGCCTCGACATTTGGTATGTGTGCGGTCACGTTATGCGCTCTGAGCAGGGCCGGACTGGGACCAAAAAAAGCCCTTTTTGGCCATGGCGGCCCACCATTATTATTTACAAGATGTGCGATGGCACGTACGATGATTACCGAGGCACAGGTTTATCATTCATTCTAACATTGGAGCTAATTGTTTCATCAGCAATGAAGTGCACTTTCTGATTGAAGTTACTATTTCAAACGATATATTCTCAACTGATCTCATATCAAATTAAAAGACAAGGGTGTAAAATTTTTTTTACTGTATTAATACATATTTGTTTTTATCCCTGCACACCACCAAATGAATGCAAAACATTAGTCATTAGGTTTTTTTAAATAATGCATTTACTCAAATGAAATTGTAAAAATAAAGTCTCTCACTTTCTGTACATTATGGACATCCTAGTTTTAAGGCAGATTGTCTAGTTTTAAAACCACTATTGACTAGATACAAGTTGAAATATTTTAGTTTCAGCACAGTTTCACAGCTTGGAAAGACTTTTTTTGAGAGTTTTGGCCTTTTTTAAGATCCAGCTAGAAATTGTCGCAAATTTCATCATTCTTGACAATTTTGCTTACCCCATTGGCAGATTTTTTTGCTTGATATACGAAGAGTTTAACTTCAATTGAGTTTTTTTTTCTTGTTCCAAGAATGCATTTTTACAGTATAATTGAACAGGAAGATCTTAACCGTACTTGTAAAGATGTCTACACTCCTACTGTTATGAATATAATCAGTAAGAGGGTTCCATAACATGGCTCCACAAGTGAAGAGCTACGAGGAGGAGGTGGTGAGAGCGAGCGAGCGTGAGAGAGCAGTTAGATAAGTGTGCGTGTGTGCGCGTGTGCATGCGTGTGTGCGCACGCACGTGTGTGTGTGCGCGTGCGTGTGTGTGTGTGTGTGAGAGTGAAGTGACAGCAGGTTTTGGGAGGGAGTAGTTCCATTAACATCTTCGTAGGTGAGCAGGAGAATTTGAGCAGTAGGTACCTGAGAGACAGCGTATTTGTTGTAGAAATAACGTTAGTTGGTGTTCGGGGGCTTGTTTGGTGGGCCTAGGAACAGTGAGTTGCAAAATTAAAGTTGAGTGGCCAGCGCACAAACCAAGATTGTAGCTGCTTTTGGTGATCTGAAAAGACAGAAGGGACTGATATTCCTGATGGTAAAATATACAAAACAAGTGACCAAGTAGTACAGTGAGCTAATATCAATATTATTACACAATTATCAATAATTACATCAAGGCTCTAACTCATGCCGTTTGATGTTGAAATGTCCCCCTCAGGTCATCACGGTGGCGCAGTGGGTAGCACGATCGTCTCACAGCAAGAAGGTCGCTGGTTTGAGCCTCTGCTGGGTCAGTTGGCATTTCTGTGTGGAGTTTGCATGTTCTCCCCATGATCGCGTGGGATCACAAAGTCCAAAAACCTGCGGTATAAGTCAATTGGGTAAACAAACTGTCCATAGAGTATGAGTGTGTGTGTGAATGTTTCCCAGTAATGGGTTGCGGCTGGAAGGGCATCCGCCACAGAAAACATATGCCAGTAGAGTTGGCGGTTCATTCCACTGTGGCGACCCTGAAAGGGAAGAAAGCCGACAAGAAAATGGATGGATGGATGTCCCCTCACGTGTGAACAAAAGATCCAGTTTTATCTGTTGAGTGTGGATCTTCGCCTCGTGAATGACAAGCACAATATGGCAGAACCAATTTTTTTCCACATTTGTCCAAAATGCTGCATCCATTTCCATTTTTTTCTAATTCCATTTTTCCTTAGTATGTTGATCAATCCTTCATAGGGTTACTAGTACAAAACTATCTCAAGATCAGCCCCTGTTTACCTCCATGAGCTCCCAAAAATGCAGAAGATCTCTCAGCAGAAACTTCTCTCTCACTGTCCCTGGATGGTGGAACAAACTCCTGATCCAGTCAAGAGAGCAGCAACACTAACAGCTTTCAAAAAGCACCTGAAAACTCTTCTCTTTGGGGAACACTTACTATAAAAAAAATTAAAATAAAGCTTTCTTTTTTTTCCTCCTCTGTCTTTATCTTCTTCCTCTACTTCCTCACTGTTTTGGTTTATTGATCAGTTAATACAATTTCTATTATGAGAAGCTGAGATAGACTTTGACGGTGTAACAGATTGCATTTTGTCTCTCCCCTAATGTAAGTCGCATAAATGCATAAATGTAAATGTAAAAATGTAAATTATAAGGTTCACAATAAACTGACTAATTATTGCTAGTCGGAGAGTGCACTGTAATGTAAGGAGAACCCTCCTTCAGATGAGACGTTAAACCTGAGGTGTTGACTTTCTGAGGTCATTCAAAATTCCAGATTGTTGCTTTGAATACTGTAGGGGTGTAACCCTGGCATTCCGGGACAAAATCTGCTCTCTCCTATTAATCCCCTTTTCTTTGGCTACATCCCTCTGAGTGGCTACTCATGTCTCCTGTTCACCATTTGGTGGCGTTTATTGAGTATTCTGGCTCAAAATGGCAACCGCCACATTATCCAGATAATTGTGAAGGCATAGACAACCATATCAAGATGTAAACTGCTTTGAGTGTCTAAAATGTGCTTTATTAATTTCATGAATGAATGAATGAATGAACGAACGAACGAACTAAATGAATGAAATTCAAATTTTTGGGGTGGTGTACAGCCTCGGGTGTACAGTAGGAAACTCAAGAAAGTACTTTTTCCACACAAAAGAATATATTTTTAGTATTTTAAGTGGAATAAAAAGCCACTGCATGCAAAATCTGATCCTCAATTGCCTTCCAATTTAAGACTTCACATGATAAAATAAGTCCCAACTGAATCTGCTGGTTAAGATCATGGGGTCATAAACATCTTTCTCCTCCAGAGTTCATGTTACAGTTTGGGGGTTGGGGCAGTGGGGGCTTAGGGTGCACCTTTGCTTCTTCCAAGAGCTGGATGCTGAGACAGGGCAATTACTGAAGCTAAAAATACAGTAGCATTTGTTTTAGTTAATGGCAAAGATACACCCAAGGCCAAACTACTATTGCAAAAAGCAGATTGAGTTTCACTGCTGACCATGCTAGATGCCTGGCATACTGGTTGAAGAAGACAGGATGGGGGTCTGGAAAAGTGGAGGTTAGGCAAGGGTTCTCAGAGGTATCAAGTAATCAGCATCATGTTAAAAATACTGCATGTTAAGAGTTAAAAGTGTGAAGCGGACAGTCTGGAGTCATCAGCCAGTCTACTTATAAAAAAGGTTTATGTAGACAAATTTGTTTGTCAAATACCTACGATTCTTTTTTATGTATTAACAAATGACACGTGTGGAATGTCTCTCAGCTCTCGAACTATTGACTTCCGGTTTCTCTCAGCTCTATTAAAAGTTTCACACTATTGCGCATTCATTCTACCCAGTAGCGGACAAGTTAGGGGACACTTTACCTTCCTTCACTTGTACATGTTTTTGAGAACACAACATGGTAAAAGGGAACAACACAATTGGTTCATGACAAAACAGGTATTTTAAATATAAAAAGCTTAAATTGAACATAAAAGCAGGCAAATCCACCGGACCAATATATGATCAGGGTAAGGCAGTCCCTCTCAAATTCTCACAAACTCTGAGCATCCCAAGTCGTTTCCTGGTGTCACACCTGTAAGCTTCTTGCTTATATTCTTTCTTTACACACAGACTGATACGTGAAGTAATATTTCAGTATATCAGAAAATTAGAATATTGCAGAAAGGTTCACCTGGTGACACACTCTAATGGGCTAATAAACTCAAAACACCCGTAAAGGCTATTAAATGATCTCTAGGTCTAGTTACGTAGGCCATACAACCATGGGGAAGGCTACTGACTTAAAAGTTGCCCAAAAGATAACAATTGACAAATAATATATTGTCAATAATATATTAATATACAAATAATAATTGACAAACAAATAATCTTGAACAAGGAGGGCAAGACATAAAAGGTTAAATGAGGCTGGCTGTTCACAGAGCTCTGGGATCAAGCACATTAATAAAGAGTAAAAAAAATAAAAAAATGTTATAGAACAAAGTTTAGATGCAATAGTGATAACCTTACTCTGGAGAGGGTTGTGAAACAAAACCCATTAAAAAAAAGTTAAAAAGTCACAAAGAGTGGACTGCAGTTGGAGTCAATACTTTAAGAACTACCACACACAGACGATTACAGGAGATTGCTTACATCTGTCACATTACCCTCTATAGAGCCACTCATGAACAAGAGACAACATTAGGAGCTTCTCGCCTGCGCTAAAAAGAAGAAGAACCAGACTACTGCGGAGTGCTCCAGAGTAATGTTTTCTGATGAATAGCTTTTTACTTTAGAAATTAAGGTCCCAGAGTCTGGAGAGGCACAAAATCCTTGTTGCTTGAGGTCCAGCGTAAAGTTTCCACAGTGAGTGAAGGTTGGAGTGCCCAACCTAATCTAATGGTGTTGGTCCACTATGTTTTCTAAGCTCCAAGATCAACACAGCCATCTATGAGGTTTTAGAGCATTTCATGCCTCCTGCTGCTGACCGACTTTATGGAGATACAGATTTCATTTCTCAACAGGACTATACAGTACCTGGTTTAAGGAGCAGACCTAGCTAAGTATTACTCACACTTTTCATGTTCCAACTTTTTAGTTTGCCAACATTTTTAGGAATCCTTTTGGTGCATTGGTCTTAAGCAACATTCTAATTTTATGAGAAACTGATTTTAAAACTTTCATTAGTTGTCAGTATAAAAACTTAAAGAAGATAAACATCTAAAATATGCCATTGAATGTGTTACACTATGAATAAGTTTCACTTTTTGAATGGAATAACTGATCAATCAACTTTCTCATACGTATCTAAGTAAGAGTGTAAGAGTGAACATGTGTTTTTTGTTTGCTACAGTATGAAAGTCATATAAACGATTCATTGTATTTTAAACTATTGTGTCCAGATGTAAAAAATCCATTGTTATAATTTTGCTGAAAGTGCAGGGAAAGTGTTAACAGATCAATCCAGGACATACCTTGATTTTTTTCAGGGGTCACAAACATATCTTTGGAGTATGCCACCCCTACAGCTCCATTACCACAAACACATTTGCTCCATGCTTCATTTACTGACTTGCACTACATCAGCACACATTTCTGACCAGCTACGATATTCATCACAACATCTGTTTAATTAAAGCATGCACATAATCTCTCATGCCACGGTTTGTCGGTTTAGAGCACCGCCACAAGTTATGCATGCATCCCCCTCTTGTTTTCAATAGCAGCTCTTATCTAGCAGTTGTTTTATTATTTATCCTCCTAACATTAGGGTAACAGTTGCTGTTGGGCCCTCTGCAACCCCAGGGCCCCGTGTCGACACCTGCAGCTGTCATTTGTGCTACCGCAGGCCTCTCGCTGGGGCTCCACCCCCACCCTGCGCACACTGATGGGCTTCTTTGTAGGGCCCTGTACTTTGGAGCTCAACCCAGCTGAAGGTCAATCATTCACAGATACTTACATAAGCTGACAGAGAGAGTGAATGACACTTTTAAACTCACCATGTGTTTGATTTTATTTAATGTCTGACACCCTCTTGCAGTGTGATGGATTTCAAGCAAGTGGGTGAATATACAGTTTTTCACGATTGCTAAGACAGTTTTTTTCAATACATTTAACATTTTCCTAAACTCTTAACACGTTTAGCACAACATCCATTTAGGTGAGCTACACAATTAACACTCAATATACAAAAAGCGTTAAATTAACCCTTGTGTGGTGATCATATTATTGTTACTCAGGCGGTGTTTGAGTAACCCTTGTGTGGTGTTCATATTATTGTTACTCAGCCGGTGTTTGAGTAACCCTTGTGTGGTGTTCATATTATTGTTACTCAGGCGGTGTTTGAGTAACCCTTGTGTGGTGATCATATTATTGTTACTCAGGCGGTGTTTGAGTAACCCTTGTGTGGTGTTCATATTATTGTTACTCAGGCGGTGTTTGAGTAACCCTTGTGTGGTGTTCATATTATTGTTACTCAGCCGGTGTTTGAGTAACCCTTGTGTGGTGTTCATATTATTGTTACTCAGGCGGTGTTTGAGTAGCCCTTGTGTGGTGTTCATATTATTGTTACTCAGCCGGTGTTTGAGTAACCCTTGCGTGGTGTTCATATTATTGTTACTCAGACGGTGTTTGAGTAACCCTTGTGTGGTGTTCATATTATTGTTACTCAGGCGGTGTTTGAGTAATCCTTGTGTGGTGTTCATATTATTGTTACTCAGCCGGTGTTTGAGTAACCCTTGTGTGGTGTTCATATTATTGTTACTCAGCCGGTGTTTGAGTAACCCTTGTGTGGTGTTCATATTATTGTTACTCAGGCGGTGTTTGAGTAACCCTTGTGTGGTGTTCATATTATTGTTACTCAGGCGGTGTTTGAGTAACCCTTGTGTGGTGTTCATATTATTGTTACTCAGCCGGTGTTTGAGTAACCCTTGTGTGGTGTTCATATTATTGTTACTCAGGCGGTGTTTGAGTAACCCTTGTGTGGTGTTCATATTATTGTTACTCAGGCGGTGTTTGAGTAACCCTTGTGTGGTGTTCATATTATTGTTACTCAGCCGGTGTTTGAGTAACCCTTGTGTGGTGTTCATATTATTGTTACTCAGGCGGTGTTTGAGTAACCCTTGTGTGGTGTTCATATTATTGTTACTCAGCCGGTGTTTGCGGGTCTCGTGGACCCATTGCCTTTTGCGGATTTTAATTCACCCAATCAAAACATTTTATGTTACAAAACTTAAACAATAATTCCTTTAGCCAAGAAACAAGTGATATGAACAGCAAATATACTTTATTTATTGTTCTTTAACCTGATTTCTTCACGTTTAGAATTTGAACCATGTGTGGTGTTCTCATTATTGTTACTTTGGCAGGGTTGGTGGCTCTGCTGGACCCATTGCATTTTGGCGCTTTTAATTCACACAATCACACAATTTTATTCTAAAATGTAAAATGTTATGTTTATCTGTGATTTATGTTTGTGTGGGAAGAGAGAATTAAGGTAAAGAATCTACCATCTTCACACTTTAACACGCCCCGGGTCCAGTAGACCCGAACACCTTGTGTGTAATATAAACGTGTAGCGGGCGTACGTGTGGGGTCATAAAAATCTGTTCTGATATATGTTTTTCACAGGAAATGAGCCAAGAACCGTGAATCTCAGCTTCAAATAATAAGTGCTTGTTTGATTTTTCTTTTGATGAAAACTGAAAATGGGTCCCACAGACCCGAACACCATATAAGGGTTAAATAATGAGAATCATATATGGTATCTCAATAATAATAATAATGCCTTCAATTTATATTGCACTTTTCTTGACACTCAAAGACACTTTCCAGTTATCAGAGCATTATTCATTCACACCACATGGGGCAGTCTGACAGGACGTGGCTGCCATTCTGCGCCTACGGCCTCCTGACCACCACCAAACACCCCCCACCAGTCACACCCCACCAGTCACACACATCCACACTGGGCAATGTGGGTGAAGTGGCTTGCCCAGGGACAGAACAGCAGAATGGACCTAATGGGGATAAAACTGCCAACCTTCTGGACACTGGACGACCAACTCCACCACTACGCCATCTTTCCACCCAATTAAAACATTTCACTAAAAATAATGAAAAAACTGAGAAGATTTTAGCCTTTGCCATTGCATATTACTTATTACATTGCCAGAATGCTAACTGCATGAGATGGAAAACACTTTCCAGGGTGCTGGACCGGTACCAAGAAAATTGGCTGCTGATTATGCTGATTTGGAGAAAGAATTGGAGTGAACCTGAGTGGGAAGGACTGTATCAGTTGCTGCTTATGACATAGTGGAGAGGACCTCCTGGGTTCATCTTTCTCATTTAAAAAGGTAAATTATAGCCTGTTCTGAATCTGTTGATAAAGTAAATTAGTAGTTCCATGAAAATGTAGTGCCGTGTATCAAGGCATACATAATGATGACGAGAAGGAGGATGAATTGAATGAAGAAGAACAAAAGATTAAATTCTGTTGGCTGAATGGTTGACTGCTTTTAGTGAATGATGTACCAGTATTCTGTAAAATGTACCCGTCTACTATCCAAAGGAAGAACTGTTATTGATTGATAATATCAGGGCGGTTGTGGTTTGGTGGATAATCAGATGGACTTGTGATCTGAAGGTCACAGGTTCGATCCCCAGATCCACCGAGTTGAAGGCGGTGTGAAACACTTGCTCTCCATCTTCAACAACCACAGCTGTGGAGCCCTCGAGCGAGCACCAGTTCCCCGACTGCTCCCCGGGCCCCGCAGCCATGGCTCCCACTGCTCCGGGTGAGTGTTCACGGTGTGTTTGTTCACTGCTGTGTGTGTGTGTACACTGGGATGGGTTACACACAAATTCCAGATATGGATCACTCTGGCCAACTGCTCACTTTCACTTCACTATGTGGAGGTATAGATTTAGATACATTTTAATTTTTTTTTTTATACTGGAAGAAAAACAAAAAAAAAAGGTTAGATTTTATCTTTGAATATAATTATTAATTTAAAAGTTTTATTAGCTTTTAGTGATTAAAGTAATATTATTATTAATTATTAGTATGATAATAATAAATGCTCTGCAACAAAGACCTGCTTGCTTACTTACTTATAAACATAAAAATAAATACAAACTGTTTAACACGTTTATAGAAAATGAGTAGATTTAAGCTGAATGTGTCTTCTTTCACACACACTGGATATTCAGAGTGTTTTGTAATCGCAACAGATTTTTACATCAAGGACTGAACAAACTACAGGACAAAAAATGGCATCAATTAGTTTAAAAACTGATACAAATATTAGTTGACTTTCACATAATGTGCAAAACAATCACAGAGCAACTACAAAAGTCTGCAAAACTCTTTTTACTGACAAAAAGGTCAATTATATAATTTTTTACATTGTTTTCCTTTGTCCCTCTTATCTCTAAAAAAGATGCACATTTAGCCATTTATTGAAAAATACAAAAGGACAGTTCATGTTAGTAAGGTAACACTAAATTGCAAGGGTCAAAACGTAAAGCGTTGTTAGACCTCAAACAAACACTATATTTGTGAGCAGCATAATAAAGCATAATAAAGCCTAATAAAGCACCCTTGTGTCAGTCAGAGCAATATCACTCTCCATGAAAACAAAACGTCCACTAAAATCCACTGTTAGCCGTAACCAGGCCCTAGAAAAAACATAACAATGCCTTCTCCCAGATGGTTTTCTACTCATTGAGGTGATTCAGTTTAACAGTCATATATTCTGCTCTCGAAAAGCTGTGGGAAAATATAAGCAGGTTTCATTTACCTTTAAACACAAAGTTTTTGGGCGTAAAGTTTCAAACAGCTGATGTTAGGTTAGCTATTCATGCAGCAAAGCTATTAACCAATTGTTTCTGTGACTCTAGTGCCGAGTTATATTAAAACATTGATTTGTAGAGTCTGAAACAGGGAATAATTGAACAGCACCTTAAGTTGGAACAAATTTGAGAAATTCTGAATATGATAAGACATAAAAGCAGTTACCCAAATGTAAAGTACCTCTTACTCATCGTTAACTGACTTTATGGTCAGTTTTAAGCTGAGAGCACAGACCTCTTATTAACTTCGGCTTTCTGTCAAAAACTACAAGTTTTTCTCTCCAAAACTACATCAGAAACAAATTCCTTCAGTCTGGTCAGGATCATGTTGTTTTAATTGACAAAGTTACATTATGAACTCATAATTTTAAATGTTATACAATAATCTAGTTTTATTGTGCTTTTATTGAAGCAAAAAAAATAAATTAATAAAATTAAGCGGCCGCTAGAGGAACTGCAGTTCAGTCATTTCCTATTACGCATCTTTTGTTGCTGAAAAAAACATGTGTCCACTCCTAATTTATTAGCTTTATTAATTCAGATAATAGCTAGTTTTGACCTTCATGAACACTATGAATTATTTTTACATTTGTTTATTTAAGATATATTACATTTAAACCTTCACCAATCAGACATCTTCTCTGTGGCCCTGGCCCGCCTCTGTGGAAACGTTTTTAATTACTGGCTCCACCCACTTTGAGCCTCGATTAACTTTTGCACACACTGTCAGATAAACATCTACTCACAAGAAGTCCTTTTGTTGGCATTTATTTATTAGAACATTAGCACGTTTACAATCTGTTAAAGCAATTCTCTGTCTACCGCTTAATCACGCGTTCTTCAATGTTCATAATCACCCTATATATTCTAAGGCCCGCCCTCATCTCTCATTGATCAATCGATATATCAATCAGTTGAGTTGCAAGCAAGCTACATCATTATGTTTCATTGACAAACATTTAGTTTTTTTACTGGAAAATTAGAGATAGTTGTGGTAATTTATTGTAAATTAACATAAAAAAATTGTTAAATTTTAGTTTCTATACTGTCCTTAACAAAAATTTAAATATTTTAAAATATGAGTGTAAACCTTACAATGACAGCAAGCTTTATACTTTTAAGGAAATCTGTCCTTCGGTCCTTGTAATAGTACTCTTAAAAAAGCAGTTTCCGATGATAGAAAATTTAAAAGGATTTAAAATGTAAAAATACAAAAGGATTGTATGAAAAACGAAATTATTGATCAAATGTTTTCAATAAGAAGATCATATTCGATCAAGACATCACTTTCATTCCTGATGTGTTTTCGTTCCAGACTGCGGGGTAGTGCATGGGTAACAGTGGGCATGCGCTTCTGAGGCTGCGTGTCTGCAGCCCGACTGTACTGGAGCTGGCAAGCTCTCGATAATCTCATATTGGAAAAAGAAAAACTGCAAAAAAGACTAAAAGGGAAAGAAAGACAAAACCCAAATTATAACAAACTGAAAAGAAGACTGGATAATACAGTCAACATACTTTGTAACCTGGCAGTCACCTGTTTTGTACCAAGTCATAGTGAAAACTGGGACAGAGTAATTAAGGAGGGATTGTTTTGAGTGCGCCCACGAATTAGTATGCGTGCACACAATGGGACTGTAGCACAATTGCACAAGTGCATAGCTTAGGGGAAACTGCTTTTGGAAATTTCTATATACCTCAAAATCACACTCCACTTGCACCAGGTAAAGATGAATCTTTAGTACAACCACCACCTGCTCAACAGCTTCTTATCAATTGCTGCTATCTATAATGTGTTCAATTTATATTGTGCTTTTCCAGATCTCAAAGACGCATGTTTAGTGCATTATTCATTCACTCTACATTCACACTCTGGTGATGATAAGCTACCTTGGTAGCCCTCAGCTGCCCTGAGGCAGTCTGAGAGAACATGGCTAGCAATCCAAGTCTACGGCCTCCTGACCACCACCAAACCCACCCCACTTTTACTCAGCTGCCCTGAGGCAGTATGAGAGAACATGGCTAGCAATCCAAGTCTACGGCCTCCTGACCACCACCAAACCCACCCCACTTTTACTCAGCTGCCCTGAGGCAGTATGAGAGAACATGGCTAGCAATCCAAGTCTACGGCCTCCTGACCACCACCAAACCCACCCCACTTTTACTCAGCTGCCCTGAGGCAGTATGAGAGAACATGGCTAGCAATCCAAGTCTACGGCCTCCTGACCACCACCAAACCCACCCCACTTTTACTCAGCTGCCCTGAGGCAGTATGAGAGAACATGGCTAGCAATCCAAGTCTACGGCCTCCTGACCACCACCAAACCCACCTCTCTTTTACTCAGCTGCCCTGAGGCAGTATGAGAGAACATGGCTAGCAATCCAAGTCTACGGCCTCCTGACCACCACCAAACCCACCCCACTTTTACTCAGCTGCCCTGAGGCAGTATGAGAGAACATGGCTAGCAATCCAAGTCTACGGCCTCCTGACCACCACCAAACCCACCTCACTTTTACTCAGCTGCCCTGAGGCAGTATGAGAGAACAAGGCTAGCAATCCAAGTCTACGGCCTCCTGACCACCACCAAACCCACCTCTCTTTTACTCAGCTGCCCTGAGGCAGTATGAGAGAACATGGCTAGCAATCCAAGTCTACGGCCTCCTGACCACCACCAAACCCACCCCACCAGTCACACACATCCATACTGGTTAAAGCGGGTGAAGTGGGTACAGGGCCACAACGGCAGAATGACCCAAGCGGAGATCGAACCGCCAACCTTCCAGTTACAAGACAACCAACTCCACCGCTGCACCATCTTTCCACCTCTTATCCCCTTATCTGCTGTTTCTCTTTTCAACTTTGCAACTTTGCTTAAATGACTTTTTGTTGAACAAACCTACTTTTAAAAAATTGGAGAATATTATCATTTGCTCAATTGTTCTTTCTGAATGACATTTTTCTCAAAGACTTCAAATTGTGCAGCCTAAGCAGAATCAGTGCTTCGCAGACTTAACACGAAATTAAAGTCAAGGTGAAATCATTGTGAAATTTGGCATTCACCTGCTGCAGCTGTTGTTAAAGTACCAGGCCGAATTAATGACGCTCTCTCATGGCTCGACATCAGTAGAAAGAGAGGACGGCTAGTAAAGAGCACACGATTGCCACGGCACGCAGATTTCAGGCTACATGTGCACACAAAAGTCTTTCAGTGCTGTAGAAATCCCTCCGCTCTGCTGCCAAGGCTCGAGTTACCTACGCGATTTTCAAGGGGGTTTAACCTCTTCCTGTGGAAATCAATATATTCGCTGTGTTAAAATGATTCAGGTCCGTGATAGAAGCAGAGAGAATGCAGAAGCCATTGTTGAAAGGCAGTACTTCAAAGTGCTCATCCACATGTGATTGGATGGATACAGTTTCTTTCAGGGATGAACCTCATCTGCACACTATTCCACGTTTAAACTAACCCTAAATCCAGAAAATAAAGTGCTATTATCACAACTATATGTAGCGAGTGAGCTAAGTGTACTAAAGTAGCTAAAGAAGGAGAATCAGAACCTGAAAAAATAATAAAAAACAACAAAAAAAACCATCAAAATGGCCCCAAAAATAAATATAGTTATTTCATTTGTATTATTATTAGTAGTATCCTATTTATTGTTATATATGTATTATTGTTAGTGTAAATACTTGTTAGAAGGTATTTGAATTCTATGTGATGGAGGAGACTCTTATTATGAAGGTCGACTCCGGTACGAGACGAAAGGTTTTCTTCTATATGTTTATATTGACTGTTAGCACCCAAAGAGCTAGAAGTGGTGGTTTTAGTTATGGTCCTCAAAGTATTTAAGAGAACCATCAGTTCGGGAGTTTGGCCGACTTTCCTTCTGGAGGATGCTACAGTTAGAATATCAATGAAGTGTTTAAATTCAGCATGATAATAGCTATACACCATAAGGTGTGAGATCTCATTTAAAATATAGTTTAAAGTATATAGTTATCGCTTGGGCCATGCAAAACTACTATTCCTTTGAAACTGGAACAACTGAGTGAACTACCTGGGTCCGTTACCAGAGTAAGTGTTACTGCCTCTGTTACTGCATTTACTCCTTATAATGCTCCAAGTCCATGCTTTAACCTGTTTTGACAAAATGTACATGTTGTCTCTGTACGAAGGAAATAAAATAGATTTTTTAATTTATTTAAAATTGTTAGTGTTTCCTGAAAAGAAGAGCTGTTTGAAAGTTGAGCTGTAGGTGATGGTTCTTCATTCATGTAGATATGTCGTTTCTGGCATTCCGCTATACGGGGGGTTACTGAGTAATTTAGGGGAACATCAGATAGAGTTGAGTGTCATAAGCATAGAAGTTGTATGAGAATCCATGTCTGTGGATGATGGGACCCAGGGAGGTGGTGTAGATGGAAAACAGAAGTGGACCAAGCACTGAACCTTGAGGAACACGGGTTAATCAATGAGTGTTGGATAGCCCACCTCTTCACTCTACACTGAAAATCTACCAGGGAGGTAAGACTCAAACCAGTCGAGTTCAGAGCCTGTGAAGCCCATCTTTGAGAGGGCGGAGAAAAGGATCTGATGCATTTCTGTGTTAAAGAGCCATAAGATTCAGGTCTCATCGGCCAAACAAAATGAAAAAAAAAAAAAAAAAAAACAGAAAAAAACGAAATGGGTGTGTACAGCTGAGTGAAGTAGGTAAAGGTGTGGGTCTTGCTGGGTAGAAAGAGAGGTGTGGGGAAATTTTATGATCTGTGGAAAACTGGTGCCTTGCTCGAGGGCTCCACAGCTGTGGTTGTTGAAGATGGAGAGCAAGTGTTTCATCAGTCACACCACCTTCAACTCGGTGGATCGAACCGGTGACCTCGATCACAAGTCGATCTCCCTATCCACCAGATCACAACTGGCCTCATGAACAATGAAGATGGGCAGTGATTTCGAATGAAGTAGCAGCAAAGGCAATTTGTAGGATTCTCCCAAGGTGAGGGACTTCTCTCCTCCTGAATAACCTGGGCTAAACGGAGACATGCTTAATGATGCAGGTCCTCTTCATAACCTTTTTGAACCGTTAACACCCATCAACTTTATAGAACACCAACCAAAGCACCAACCAGACATGTGTTGGAATGGTAGATCTAAAAAAACAGATGATTTTATTTAATAAACCACAGAACGCAATAACCTTGGATGTGGCTGAAACTGAAATTAACAGACTGACCCCTTAAAAGCCTGGTAATAACATGTGTTCCAGTCTCTTACTCTTTTACATTGAGAGTAGTGACAACAACAACCAAGTGAAATCATGAAATAATCAAAGAGTTTGCAGATGGTGAGTAGGTCTCTAAGATAGCAGGATGAAATGTTGTTTAGTGCCTTGTATGATGGAAAAAGAATTTTGAAGGGATTAGAAAAGATGAATTGGAACCAATGGCAAAGTGATGCAAGACAGGTGTAATGTGTTCAGTACAGGTGGTTTGGTCATTTTGGGGTGATTTAGAGAAAAGTGCATTGCAGTAGTCAATCCTGGAGGTGAATAAAGCTGAGAGTATCTCAGCTCTGCCAAATTCCCATCTCCTTGTCTGTTTTTGACTGTTCTGTAGTTACCAAAGACCATAATTTTACAGAGTCTGTCTCTGTATTTATCCCGCTCCACCTCCCCCAATGTGATCTGGGATAGACTCCACCAGACTGTCTGATCACAATTAGAATTAGTTACAGTTAGTTACACAAAAAGAGCTAAAAAAATGATATACACTTACTAGAGAACTGCCGTGAAACATTAAAGATGACAAAAATGTCCTGAATGTCAAAACAGCACCAATGGCAAAAGGGTTGAAAACACAAACTGTTAAAAGATGAAATCATGCCATTTCCTGTAACTTTACAACCCTTCACACACAAGAAATAGCCTTTGTGATAATAAATGTGCTTTCAGACCAGGCCAATTAGTCTGTTGAAAACATGGTTTCTTTGCTTAATGGTCAGTCCGTGACTCATGGCCGACTTCTAAGTCCAACTCGAAAGAAAGTTCCAGGGGTGCGTGAGGACTTCTCCTTGTGTAGGGTTAATATGACCCATGGGGGAGTTTGAACCCCCTGCGTCCACTCCACACACACTGTACCAGCCTAATCCTCCCAAAGCAAACGGATTAAGTATAATTTGCACCACAGCTGTCCATCCTGGAAGAAACCAGAAGTTGTGTTGCACATGTTCAGCTGCAAGAACAAATGTATTGGAGAAAAAAACAACAAGATGCCCTAGAAAAGGAAGAGAGTATCCCCCACAGTGTACTGACTCCATCCGAGCATGTGCGTAAGCCTAAGCGAGTGTCATGGTCTTAAATCGGCGAGTGTTGTTGGCGAATGAGAGTGTAACATCCTGATTGATGCATGAACTGTGAAAGATTATTGCAGAGTGCAAAGAGGTCGAAGGGTTGTGGTGATTTCACGTTGATCTCCAGAGAGATGTGTGATAAAACAGCTTTCATAATGATGGCCTGAGTCAAAGACAGCTCATCGCTGGAGCTGCCAAAGGTGACGACCTGATCTAATGCATGGCTGCTGGCAAACATATGCATCATGGGTAGTTTGGCCTAAAGCCTCACTACCACCACTTCCTTCAAACAGCACCAAAGTGACATTTTTAATGGGGCTTTAAATTACTGATACTCGATGACTGATTGTCAGTTTGTCAATTGGTTGTCAATTGAAGAAATATAAGAGAAAAAAAGTCAAGTAAAGTTGACATTTTAGCAGATGTTTAGCCATACTCATAAGATGACCAAAAATACTTTCAGTACAAAGTCAAAAAAGAAAAAAATCTTGCAACCTTCCATTACAAAATCCCTAAAAAAATTTGAAGAATGGGGTTAGTGTGTTTCTTTTACTGTTCTTAAGTACAAATTGTAAGGTCAACTTTCTTCATTGGTACTTACTATGCTTTACGTAGTTGGTCTACTCATACACCACCTGGATTAGCTTTGATTCCTCAATGTAGCAAAACACACCCCACATATCCACATAATGAAGACGATAAGGCAGAGATGGAGCCAAATATTGACTGTTAGGAGGCAAAATTGCTATTTTGAATAGGATACAATGGTTTTGTTTCAATAAATGTAGTTTCATTAACAACTTTAAATTTGGGAAGGGAAGACGACAGAACTAGATTGATTACCACAGCTGGAATTTGATCTTTCTCTTAAATGCAGCCATCATTAACTGAAAATCAACACTTCAGAGTCTATCACAATGCTACTTTTGACTGCTTGTTTTTACATTATTCATTTATTTAAAATAATTTATAATGAAATGTGTGGAATCATCCAACCATTTGGTGTGAAAACAAAAAGAGTTCTGCTCTGCCATATCAGATGTTTTTTTCGCAGGGAGAAGGATCCATTAGAGCAGGCTGTTTTGATGATGTGAATGGGACATGAAAGAGACTCTCACTTCGACCTAAAGACAGAACACCACGCTGAGGAACAACGGGACGAATAGCTGAGAAACAGATCGCAAAAGAGGAGAATATAAACATTTAGAAGTTTGTAATCCTGGTGTCCGATCATTGAGTTTTTCCATAAATCTCTCAAAGATTGTTAAACAGCCGGCTTGTGGATGTTGTCCCCTTGAGTAGTGATGGGAAGTTTCGTTTATTTTGATGGTTCGTTCTTTTGATTCTTGGTTATTTGGGGAAAATAAGATCTACTTGCAAATTGTTATGACAAAGACCCAAATATAGAGCAGAAAACACGTATCAGAGTAAAAAAATCTGATTATTATCAGTGTAATCCACATGCATCAAAGAAAACAATTTACTCTCCGAAAAGAGTTGTTACTAACGAGACAGTTCAATTCTTTTCACAAACACCACATCAATACACATGAGCGCCATCTAAGGTCAAAGAGCGTCGCTGCATCTACGTTTAACACTAGCTTGCGAAATGCACCCCACAGAGAAGTATCCGAATGTTATCTACATTCAGATAGATGTGTAGAGACCTTAAGACTACCACAGCTAGAATTTGATCTATCTGTTATATGCAGCTATAATATATTTATTGAGTGATTATTAACTCTTCGGTGTCAGACCACGGAGGCTAAGAAAAAAATGCAGACCTCACTCGCAACAGTTTAAACAGTATCCTTAGGAAGCCTCAGGAAGACAGAAGGGCGAACAAAGCAAATAAAATAATTGGGAAAACAAAGAATAGGAAACTCTAACTAAAAGACTGGAGATAACTGAAAAGAAAACTCAGCTCACAGTAAAGAAATCACCATTTACAAGGATTGGGTAAACTAAGGAAGGATTATCAAGTGGAACCAATCAAACATAACGATGAGAAAATTAGGCGAAATAACTGAAAACTAAACTACGAAATGATTAGGCAAGAAAAATTTGGAAACACCAAAAGACATTCTGCACCCTTAAAGTAGATACTCTTTTTCAGCTGAAAAAGTACATACTTTTTAGTGTGTGAGATGGAAATAGTGGTGACCACGGCATTATGTCCGATATGTGCGAGAAATTAACTTAATCTTTTGCTTTCCGTCCATTATCAAGTTGGCTTTCTTCCCTTTCGGGGTCGCCACAGCAGAATGAACCACCAACTCTTCTGGCACATGTTTTATGCGGCGGAAGCCCTTCCAGCCGTAACCCATCGCTGGGAAACATTCACACACACTCATTCAAACACTATGGACAATCATTTTTACCCAATTCACTTACACCGCATGTCTTTGGACTTATGAGGGAACCCGGAGCATCCGGAGAAAACCCACACGATCACGGGGAGAACATGCAAACTCCACACAGAAATGGCAACTGACCCAGCCGAGGCTCGAACCAGCGACCTTCTTGCTGTGAGATGACCGTGCTACCCACTGCTCCACCGTGACGCCCCTTTTTCCATTACTTCATTTAAAAATATTCCAATAATAAATAAAACCCTCTCTATATCGGCATTAATTATTTCTGTGATTCTTCTTTAAAAATTAGTCATATTACAGAGAGAGCTCGCTTGTTTGAGTCCCAGAGAAAACCCTTTTCAGATCAGCCAGTTGAGCTTTCATCGATCTGCACTTCAGAATCTACCCGAAAAAAGTACACTCAGAAACATTTTCATGTATACTATGGTTTGGGAGACACTTATTCCCATCTCCACCCATAAAAGTGTGGATAGTGCACCAATTGGGACACTTGGCTTGTGATCCAAAGACTGACAAAACAAAACCAAGATGGCCACTCTAAGTCATGTGATCTGCCACGTGTGACTTGAAGGCGGCAAGAAAACATGGTAAAACCAGGAAAATTGAACGACTATCAATGATCTGTCACCTAAAGACTGCTGATTACTGAATCCTGAGAGATTATGACATTCAAACTCCGTTAGTTTTTAGATTAATATTGATCTGAAACCCTGTTTATAATGTATGGAATCATTCTTTTCAGAACAACCTAGTCTGAGTAATCTGAGGCAAAGACCAATCCACAAACATTAAACACATAATAACCCCATTATCAAAATTCTATGAAAACAATTATAGCTAAGATAGACTGAAATGTGTTTATCATTTAAATTGTCTGCGCTATATAAAGCAAAAGAATGGCACAGGGTCTGTCTATGCTTCAGATGCATGCCAGTGGATCTATGGCATGATGTGACAAGTCATGTCTGTCTCAGAAGCTGATAATGCCAACTAAGACCAAAGCCATTCCTGGCATTCATGGGTAAATGCCATAGACTGGCACTATAATCCTCTGTCTTAAGTACGTCTAGCATATCTACAAAACAAATTGAAATTGTGTCCTTTTCATGAGTTCTTTGTGAAGAACTTAGCCCCCAAAAAAGGCAGGAAATCATCATCAATGATATAAACAGATTGCTTCAAAACGTAAATACACGGAGTCCACTCAACTAGCAAAAAAAAGTTATTTTTACCAAATTTCTTGAAAAATGATTAACAAAAGGTTTGGCCCTCAAAACTATTTAAATAAAAGGATAGTTTCTAATCCAAAAAGACCTTTTTGACATCAACAAGCCTAAGCAAATTTTAGTTTTGAAATCAAATTTAAGCAAGCTGACTCATTTCCATGACTCTAACTGAACTGTGTATGCCTGAGGTGAGCACTCTGGTATGAGAAACCAGAGACGGAGGTAAACTGGGGTCAGGGGGGCTCTTATTGGCTGGTGTTACACTGACGCTGAGGACAAGAATAGAGTCATAAAGCCATCCATCAACCAAATAGGCAAAAGGTAAAAGTCTTGTAGTAAGCTTAGCTTCCTGGTAAATGACAGAGAAGGGGGATAGGATGACGCTATGTGACGGGTGCCTAAAAATTCACACGACAAAAACAAAATTATTAAATGGCCAGTTGTTTATTACGTTATTAGAAAACAGGTTTATTTATTAAAATGACAAAGTTTAAGTGGCCGTTGAAAGAATGGAGAGCCTCGAAGATACTTTAACTCAGTTCTGTAGTTTGTTTTTTAAGTTTACCCAAAAAATCAAGCAAATCTGTTCCCATCACCCATACACAATTTTTTTTTTCTCAGACTTACTTAAAAATCCTGTGTCAAGCACATGGGACTTAAATGTATCAATTAAAATACAATTTTAAGTTTTAATAAATGCCAACAAACCATTATTTTTGAGTAAACAATCACTAGCCAAGTGAAACCAAACAAGACAAACTAACATACGCAACACTGGCAATCCGAAATACTCATCATGCATGTCTTAACATGGGAGCGAATGAGAAACTGCTCACTTATGGAGTCAGTCTCAAGTGCCCTGTCAAGGAACAGCAGTGATGTCACTTCCTTTTACGCATCGAGAGGAAATGCAGGACACCACTAGTTTTGCAGAAGGACATATTTGACCATATTTATAAAATATTCTCAACATACCTGAGAAATCATTCCATGAATGAATATTATTTAATATGTTAATATTTTTTTTTATATTTAGTATGTGAGCGAGAAAGAGGCTACATTTAGACTATAGGTTTTAACTCTCCATTCAAATTTTTTTAATGTAATCTATTTTGTTATTGCAAAAATCAGATCTTTATCGGCTTCAGGAGCTCATATGAAAGAGACTTGGGTATTAATTGAGCTGTTTAGATTGTCCTAAAAATATCAGATACAGGTTACATACGGCAAAAAAAGATTTGAGCCACTTTGGGCTGCAGTCTGAACGTAGTTAATCTTTTCTGTCTTCTGCATGAACACAGTTTTTAAGACAGTGTAGCTGAATTCGATCCATTCTAAAATACAAACCTCAAAGACTATAATATTGAACATTCTCTGCGAACCAAATTAGAAGATGATTTGGATGGTAAGCAGGAAAACTAGCTCTGCGCGGTGTGAGAAAGCTACTCGGGTTTGCTGAAGCTAATCCTGTCTAAGTCAGTGACACAGAGTGCAGCCCTGTTGCTTTTCTTTCAGCTTAAAGAGTCTGGTCCCAGTGTCCTTCAAAGACACCTCGACATTTCCTCCCGGGGCCTACCCCACATGAATGAAAGCAAAACAAATGGGTTCATATTCAACTCATAAAGAATAACAAACCAATTAAGATCAACGATCGACTTTAAATATCAAACCATCGCTGGCCCCAGATGCATAGGATTATCTGCTTTAAAGTCATTAGGTTCACATCCTTTGGCTAATCTCTCAATTCCCATTGTAATTCCAGGCTGGGATCACTTTTCCATGTTTGCCAACAGGATTTATTGATGCTTTTGTTTCAGAGGCCCAAAACAAAGAAGCTCTCCATGAGATAAAAAGCAAAGCGTGATTTATTGGATTTAATGCTGCGGACGATGAAACAGAGAGACGCTGGCGATAAAAGAATCATGGAGAACTTGGGATCTTGTGCCGCCTGTGAAGCTCCATGTGTGATCTAAACTGCTTTAGAAGAGAAGAATGTGTGAAACCCGAGCGCGATGTATTCTTCAGCACAATTTTTAATAGAGTTTCGATGTTTGATTTGTGAATATCCAATGCTAGTGAATCCAGCAGAATGACGAGAGTGGGGGACCTGAGGAATCCGGTGTGATCTGGTCCCTCTGTGCACATGCAGACACCGTGGAACCTTAACATACTAAACTTTAAAAATCAATTTAGTGGTTCTGAAAAGTCCTGTAGCTCTAACGGTGCTCTAACATTTAGATACACCTTTACATAACGTGAAATTTACATTTCAGAATACAAATTTCCATGTTATAAAACAAATATACAAATTTCGAAAGGACTTGACATTTCAGAAAACTAATTTACATGAGTTTACCAAAACACTTTTACAAATTCCGAAACACAAAGACATTTTAGAAATCAGAAAGGGTAGGTACCATTGAGAACGAATAACTTGGCTCTAATTGGACGAGAATGTCCTTTAAATGTAAATTTGAAATGCACCAGGTACAGGGGTACCACGATGCAAGAGAAAATAGACTTACTTCCATTAATATGGAATGATATTTCAGACAAATGTTTTATTTTAATTTTTTTTAATTGAACAAAAATAAATTGATAGAAAGTGACATTCTTTTTAAATACAAACAGATAAAAAGGATCTACAAATATTACATTTCAACATTAAATTAGTTCCAGTTTTCCACAACTTTTTTTTTTATTTAATTTACCTATTTCAGTTGTTTTTCTTCAGTTTGAGTTTTCAGTTTTTCTTTTTTCAACTTCACTTCTGGGGCAAATCTCTCAGTGGGGACACACGCGTTTGCCCCATGTTGGGTTTCAAATCAACTGACCAATACGGATCCATTACTGCGAACACCACCGACCAATGAGGAGACAGATAAGTTAAGCCCAACCACCCTGAGAGAATTGTCCACAATTGAAACTGAAAACTGGAACTAACTTAATGTGGATATGTAACTCCTGTACACCATTTGTATAAAAAATACAGAATTTCACTTTATTTTTGTTAAATGTTTTACATTTGCCACAAATCTCATTCAATCCATTAAGAGACATTTAACAGATTTAAAATGATCCAAAATATTTGATTGATTTGTTTCTTTCACTGGTAAAAAAAAGAAACTGGACTAATCTAATTCAATGTTGAACACCTATAAAGCGTGGAGCACAAAACACATCATGAAACACATCTGAACACACTAATTCATCTTCTTGTTTAGTTTGAAGCAGTATGAACACAAGCATTATGGAGTAGTATGAACACAAGAACAGGTTTGTATCTAAACCGTGTAGGGTTGGTCCCCAATTTTGGAGGACTCCTCTCTAAAGTGTGGGATGATTTGAAACGGGAGGTCTGTTGATAAACCGGCGCAATCCTGTCTGTTAATTAACGTGCTCTCTTGAAGCCACTCACTGCTTCCAGGCGGTATGCAAACATCTCCACGGCCGGCTCTGATTTCAAAGTCAAGTCCAGAGGACCAGCTGTAGACCATGGGACAATTTCAGCAGCTTTTTGAAACCAAAGCCGACCAGGCCTGTTTGAGCCCCAGTGTCCGAGAGATATCGAGAGAAAAAACAGCAACCTTTGAGACTCTGCAGATGTCGAGAGCTGCTGACAGTGTTTGAAGAAAGGCAGCTTGAGATGTTGTGTGTGCAGCGGCTTGAGTGTGTCCTTGTAAGTGCACGCGTGTTTGTTCGTGTACACTCAACACGTGCATGCTGATGAAGCAGAGTGGGTTGTGATGCAATGAAAGATGCTTCCTTAAGTCGAACCTTTCCTCGTTCGCCTTTTCATCCGGACACCTCCATTCCATGTCAATGCTGGTCAACATTCCTTCCCAATCCTTTAATCCTGGTTCCTGATCAAAACAACCTTGTTGATAGTTTCCTTAAAGCCAAACACAAATGCAATTAGCCCTGGCTTTACACTTTGGTAACTGAGAGGTGACAATTTCATACATTTCAACTAATTTCAAACCAACGTGTCTGCCGGGTTTACACTATTACATTTTAAGCAACCAATTCCACAGAAATTGTACCATTTAGACAAAACACTGGTTCATCAGGTTAAATAACACATTTTAAAATGTTTTGCTGCCACTTCAAATGTCAGTGTTTAAATCATTCACTGCTCAGAAAATTCTTAAGAACACGTTTTCTGTGAATGCAATTTCAGGAGGAGTGATCTATTCTAATCCCTATCATTTGCTCACTAAGATATAAAACAGCAGCCACTTCGCTTCCAATTTGACGAATAAATTAAAAATTCGCTCCTCCACCCATCTTCTTGGCCCCAGGTCACTTTTCGGGTCCCGAGGACCTTCCATAGACAATTTGTCAGGTACGCTCGTCCCAATCTCTCATGCATTTATGGTTTAATCTTATGTAACCATACTCAGGAACTTGTTTTATGAACTTTATTGGTGTTTTTGCATTTAATAGCATTTTTGGATTTTTAGCTCATTGTCCTATCCATGGAGGATAGAAAATTACAAGTATACAAAAACAACAACATAAAAATAGAAGTAAATTCATATCAAACATATTCTACAATTTTTTTTAAATAGATGTTTTAGAAACTAGAGACATGCTAGTTATTTATTTATTTACGCATTCCTTATCCAAATATTTGTAATTACATTTTTTATGCAGTGAAGATGTATTAATACATGTATTTTATGTTTGTGTTATTTACGTATATGTTTTTATTTGTATGCATATTTAGTGTTTTTTTTTTTTACATCTTTTTACATCTTTCATATTTTTGTCTTCACAGTTGGCCCATATTTTATAGGGATAACAAGCTCCTCCCCCTAGAATTAAAAGCTTCTATCTGACATTTTGGTCAGAAGTATTCTGTTTCTTTGGCATCTTATGTAAATCATTTGTATGGTTATTTCTATGTTTCATTTATATCTCAACTGTTCAAAACTTTGCAGCCCAGTATCTGAAAACCCCTCTAAACTGCTCTAAATGCAGACAAAAGCTTACAATTGCAGGGGAATTTTAGTTAGTCTGTGAACTGAAAATGCTTGCGTGAGTTTCCTCCATGACTGCTGGCTTTCGTAAACCTTAGTAAACTTTAGTAAACTTAACGCAGCATCAGAACAAAACAGTATAGCGCTATAAAATCAAATTGAAGAAAACGATTACCTATGTTTTCAAAAATACAGCACTGGACTCTCAAAATAGTTTACAGCGGTAATCCTGTAAAAAATTGAGTGGCATCGTATTTTAATGTAAATAAAAAAAGAGAACCAGTGTTTTTTTACTGTAACCTTTTACTGTAAAGTTTTTTATGTATTAAAAAAGTTTACAAAGCATTAATTAATGAACCAATGTTCAAGCATTCATCATTTTGCAAATTTAAAAGTAAATTGGTCGTCTGATAGAATCTTCCCGTAAAACATCTATGACTTCGTGCAGCACATATCAGCTTACCTCTAGAGGCCTCTATATTAGGAACAAACACTCAGGGATACGCACACAGGTTATTTTCATCTCCCCCAAAACTTCACACAACTTTTTTATGACAGGAAGGTTAATCCGTGAGTGTTTGTCGCTGGAGAAACAGAATGTTAGTGTGGCTGACTCAGGGGCCAAACACAGAACGAGGGCCCCACCGATGAAAGAATTCTGTCGAGTCAATTGTGTTCTAATGTGTGCTGTTAGGACCCATTCGAGGTGTTTTGGACATCATTAAAGGAGAAACTCATTTGGCGTAATTGCACACGATAGACAGAATTAGTGATGTTCAGTATTAATCGCCGACTACAGTTCCAGCTGTTGCTATGGTTACTCAAGCTGGAAATAGTGGATAAATGTAAATGTATATTGAGTTGATTTAATGGACCACAAAGCTTCTTACACTTCTAGAAAAGCAGATTTTGTTGAAAAACAGCACCAACATAATAGCCATCAAAACGATTCATTTTCCAGCGTTCATTTCCAAGACTTGGCGGTTCGTGCAAGCGTTAACTTTGTCAAGATCGTGCTGGAGCTGTACGCATTTATTAAAACTATGACAAAAACAACTTGGATTGAAGAAAACTACGACATCACATGTAAAACCTCACAGATGATGAACAGTGTGTGAAAAATGGAGACTTAAATATAACACATGGGACACTGGGATTGGTTAACAAGATTATGACAAATAAGTGGAGTAGAAACGAGGTGGGGTTAATACGCTAGCTGTGGCACGTTTTTCGCAATATTTTATGGAATTTCTGGAATTGTTGAAAAACTAAATTTCATAATTGCACCGTTTCCGTTAAATCACAAATATGTGATTAAACACAAACTAATTGACGTGATACAAGTAATTCAAAAAGATAGCAACGAATGTGAACTCTTATTTACAGCAGATATATTCACATTTCATCCACAGCATTAGACCCTTATACGTGGGAGCAGCTACAGATGAAGAGATTTTGGGAAATAGTGGTTTGTGATTTGACAGAGGAGCTACGAATCCCACAATTCTGCATGAGATGCTCACATTTTTGATGAGCTGTGTGATGCTGAGGGAGATTTTTCAGTTATTCGGTTGTTGGTCACAGGATGAAAAAAAGTGTTTCCATTGAAGTTTTGTGACATGTCAATTTCAACTTTATAACTCCAAACCTGGGTAGCACAGTCGCCTCACAGCAAGAAGGTCGTTGGTTCAAGCCTCGGCTGGGTTGGCATTTCTGTGTGGAGTTTGCATGTTCTCCCCATGATCGCGTGGGTTTACTCCGGGTGCTCCGGTTTCCACCACAAAGTCCAAAAACATGTGGCATAAGTCAATTGGGTGAACAAAAAATGTCCATAGTGTATGATTGTGTTTCCCAGCAATGGGTTGCAGCTGGAAGGGCATCTGCCGCAGAAAACACAAGTCGGAATACTTGGTGGTTCACTCCACTGTGGCTCTTTCCCGAAAGGGAAAAAGCCGAAAAGATAATTGATGGATAAACCCAAACCCTATTTACACAATTTCGTTTATTTTATAAATATTCAAATGTAAGTTCAGCAACTATATTCTAAATTTAAAAAATAAAAAAAAATATTTTGCCAGAGTCCTGAAGTTGTGGTTTGATTAGTTAAACTTATATGGATGTCCGCTATTTTCGTTCCATCTGGAAACAAGGTTCAAATCATAGAGGTTCAAATCTTGACTCCTAAAAATATCTTTTGTCCTACTTAAATCTGCCCCCTCTTTAAAAAAAAAGACTTATTCTTCCTCTAGCACAATCTTTGGAACATTCCTTTCAAAAAGGAATTTTTATTTTTTATTTTTGTTACTCTATTACTACTTGTTCTTTCTCAATTGCAAAATTGTATACTTCTAAATCCAGGGGAAACAACAGTCCCTGTTACCAAACACATTTTAGATAGTTGTCAGCTCTCTTCAGAAAA
This sequence comes from Danionella dracula, assembly GCA_900490495.1. Lineage (NCBI taxonomy): Eukaryota > Metazoa > Chordata > Actinopteri > Cypriniformes > Danionidae > Danionella > Danionella dracula. Next base: position 877,416 of record UELW01000051.1, read on the forward strand.
TCCACCTGATATTAAACTGGTTTAAAATTGAGAATTGAGAAAATCTCCCATTAACATCCAAATGAGGCTAAAAATGACCCTTTTTCCTCATATTTATTATTCTGTGTAAATCTGAAATAAACATAATTAATACGTTGGCTACAGAGAAACTCCTTCTCTTCCAGTTTAGAATGAAATACTTTGTATAAGCAGAAAGAATGCTGTTATCCTCTCATGTTGTAGTCATCTCTGTCTGTCTTCATACTTCAGGCATCGAGTCATATCTACTGAAAGCTGGATTACCTCACTCGATTTTCACGGGGGCACATTCAACAGAGACATTCTTTTCAGTTTAGTTCTCAGGAGTCACACAATCAAATGGCAGATATGATTCGACCTTGTCTGATCTGTATTAATCTTGATGAATCGGTTTGCTGATGTCTTTTACGGTTGTCCTGCAGTTATCGTTTGCAATAGGTTTATATCATGACGGATTTGATGAACTTTTTGAAATTGCTTTTCCGGTGTTATGTCGAGGTGTGTTTCTCTCTCATCTAAATCAAGTAAAAGCAGTTAGAATGCATGGTTTGAGCTTAATCTTAAAAAAAATCAGTAATTAAAACTCACTGAAATCTCATTCATAATTGTTATCATTAGCTTCGATTTAATAATATACGAGGTGTGATTGAGTGTAGAGGAATTTCATGTTACAGATCATTTCATGTTACAGAAAAATTGCACGCATTATTATCATTATTATACAATTTTAAGGGCATTTTTTCAAGAAGATTGATTCTAACATCACAGTTGCCAATCAAAGAGTAATACTACTTCCCTTCAGGAAAATTCACAAATACTCAATTGTAATGGAATAATGGAGAATTAAAAAAACATTAGCATAAATCATCAAATTATAACTGCTCAGTTGGCCGTGAACTGTTTACAGGATACTAAATGTCAACTTTATTGCTAACTTTGTCAAATTTTGTATAAAGAAGAGAAAAGAGGTGGGAAGACTTCGGAGCTAGATAACAGTTAAAAGTTCTTTTAACTATAAAGTTCTTGTATAGACTAAATGTAATCAGCTTCAGCGAATGTTTACTAGCCACAATGTTAATCAGCATACTTCATATACATATATATATATATATATATATATATATATATATATATATATATATACATATATATATATATATATATATTTAATTACATTATTTTATACAATTCAAATACACATTTGCATGGTAAATATGTATATATTGAATGTAATTCATATTTTATACACTTGATTACAGATTTAAAACGAATAGATTCAGTACATTGTGTTTTGTTAACACACACACACACACACGCATGCACAAAGAAAAGAACAAAATGAATGACTGTAAACCTGTGCCTCAGTAAACCACCATACGTGAACGTCGCACGCGCCATCACACATCTCGTAAAGAATCGTGGCGAGCCGCCTTGGCCAAAAATGAAGTGCTTTTTCTGGGGTACCAGTCCAGCCCTGACGGAGGCCCCGATAAAACATCTTTAATAACTGTATGGTAACTTTCAGTCTGAATTTGTATTGTTTTACACTTTTTATTCCAAATCATAAACATCCTAAATGGCTCATACTGTGGATGGTGATGTGGAAAGGTAACCCTGATTTTAACCAAACAGAAAACACACAAGTCATTAATTGTAAAAAAGGAGTACATTGTTTTTGAGTTTACCATCCTATATTACAAAGCCAAGTTAAAAAGCTGATCATTTGATAAAATCGTACAGTAATTAAAGCACTTATACGCGCTATTACATAGTAACGACTGTATATCATAACTCAGAGAATGGGAGAAACAAAGGAACGAGCTGAACGAGTGAGAAGACTCAGAAAAGGAGACTGTAGCCCTGGTGGGCTCATGTAAAGAACTGTCTGTTTAGACCAGAGGTTATTTATGAAAGCCATCCGGCCCCTGGGCCACAGTTGCTACCGGGCTGACGGGGATAAAAAGTTGGTCATCGGGTTAAGGGTCAAGGGGAGCACAGAGAGAACAGGTGGGACTCAGGGAGGCTTCCAGAGCTGACTCAGGACGTCTCACACCTGCCACGAGTGTCAATCAAAGAGAGGCTGAGGAGAAGAGATAGTGGAGAGCACTGTAAGTGTATGAGGTGCGATTGAGTGTAGAGGAATTTCATGTTACAGAAAGTCTGGGTGAGTTATGGAGAGGCTGGAGGAAAAAGGATCTTCTTAGGTTTTTTTTTTTTTTTTTTTTTTTTACAGATATCAATGTCTTTGTCTTGCTGAAAGAGAAGTTTACAATGTTTTAGATTTACAGAATCGATTCAGTTGCTTCATGTAATTGGCTGGGTATTAAAGGGCCCCTATTTTGCCATTTTATGAGTTGATAAAAAATGCTATGGCTCTCTGGAACGTGTCAAGCTAAGTTTCAGCTCATAATAGAAATTAGATTTTTATTAGAATATAAAACTATTGCATGTGACCATTCCATTCCATGTTATCAAAATCATTTGAAAGTATAAAAGTACAAGCTTTTAGAGATGCCTTTTAAAAATAAATCTTAATTTCATCACTCGTTCCCTTTTAATTTTCTACGACTAACTTTTTTTGGAAACCTAATACGCTTATTGATTTCTCAACACTATGTTCGTGTGACTGTAGCCAAGGCAACAACTATGTCATACACAGTAAAATCTAGAGTGTTAAATTGATTGCAGAGTATTTTTGGTCATTCTCTAAAGTGTTCAATGAACACTGAGCACCTCAATTTTTTTACGTTAAATTCAACTCAGTTTTTTTTTGAAAAAACAACAATTACACAGTATAAGGTTTTGGTGATGAGTTTTCTGTTTAGATTATATTAGAGAGCCTTAGATATTTTAACTCAGTTTGAGTGTATTTTGTACTCTATTTTGTACAGAGTGTACAAAGAGGTCCTACTCTAAATAGAGTTCTCAAAAATGGATTGTGTACTGCTGATTGTATACAAGATTGGGGTTTAAGCGTGCAGTATGAAAGGCCCTTTTTTACCTGCTCTTTTACCCCTCACAGAGTTCTGCTGGTGTCTATTTGCTAGTGGGTAAAAGACAGGTCTCCGGTCCAACATTTACACTCCAATTCACTTTTGTGGGGTCGTCCGTTCACCTAAGGCATATTTTTGTACTCTGAAATTAAATTGGAGCGCGTTGAGGAAACACACACACAAGTCTACTTAGAAAGGCCTATAACAAAAGGATATTTAGACACAGTTATGACCAAATCAGATATTACACACAGCAGGCAATGAATCACCAACGTCAGAATAAAACACCATCAAAAAACAAACAAGCAAAAAAACAAGATTTAAGACCTTGCCCTAACAAATCCCTAATTAGTAAAGTCACGCTGTTACTTAATTTCATCACATTTTCTTCATTCTGTATCCAATGAATCATACATCCATGTTTATGCTCCATCCACCAGTGTAGGACATCCCGACTAGGCCATGACAGCAGCTTGCTTTGGGTTCGGACAGCGAATGCCCCTGCTGAAACGCCACTGGCTCTTATAGCATTGGATCCATGAGTGTTGTAGCAGGTGCGAGTGTGAACGACAGCTCAACTTCTGCATAGTACGACACACTGACACTCTCAAACTGAAAATAAACTTTCTATGAAGCTTACATAATACGTTAATTGATGTAAAAGGTTTTTCGACTAACATGAACTGAATTATTACCATTATAAATTATTTTTACAATAAGGAATACATTTGGGAATTGCTCAGGAATTATCCTTATTAATATGGGAACATCAAACCTTCAAACACATTGCTTTTGTTACATAGTTATTTCATTATTAGAAATAAAACCATGATTAGTTAAGTTTGTCTAAATATTTAATTATCAATTCATTTTGAACGAGTTCATTTGGTGCACAGCAGCCCTCCCCCCACTTGCCCAAACCTTGCAGAAGCACAACTCCCTTCCCCTACACGTCCAAACCTTGTGAAAGCACAACTCCCCTCCCCCACACATCTAAACCTTGCCGAAGCACATTTACTTCTACCCCACACATCCAAACCTTGCGGAGACACAACTCGCCTGCCCCACTCGTCCAAACCTTGTAAAATTTCCATACTTGCCAATTACTTGAAATAAAATATTAAGTTACATTAACTTGTTATAGTAAGCTTAAAATAATAAACAAAAATGTGCATTAAAGTGTATTAACCTTAAAATGACTAATTAAACTTACTTCACATTTTATTACGCACTCAGAAATAATCAAATAGATTAACTATTATCGAATTATTCTAAATGATAAACATTTGAACAAATAAGGGCCTCGATTTCCAACAGTTTTTTTTATAAACTGAACTTAATACACATTGTAACTTTACTCTAAATTAAAATAAAAGCAATTAAAAATAAAGCCAATTCTGCAATAAAAATCAATTTATATATATATATATATATATATATATATATATATATATATATATATATATATATATATATATATAAACATTTTTATTAGTTAACCTATTTTATAGTATTTAGTATTAATTTGAACTCTGCTTTATCTTTTCCGTGTTTGAGCTCCAGAACTATATACACACAAATACCAAAGGCCTTGTGAGTGCAGATACTGGAGACCCCTAGAGGGTGCTGATCTTTGTGTGTTGCCAGATTTTCAGTCAGTGTGTGGCGCAGAGGCCATGAGGGACTCAGGGATTCTCCAATTGCAGGCCGGCAGACTGGCTGGCACCCCGAATGCAGCTTCTTCATCCTGGAGACAGCTGTTGTCTCTGTGACCACACTAGCAGCCAATGAGTACAGTGTCCAAGAGGCTGGGAGGGGAGGGGAGGGGAGGGGGTTTACAGGGGTGGAGAGCAGGCTTATGGGTTAGATCACCATACACTGGAGCAAAATCGGAGAAGCAGTTGGCTGTGGACAGTAAACACCATTCCAAGGCCTGCCAGCTTCGCTCAGTGCAAACATACATCTCCACACTTCCTCCTGTGAGAATTTAGTCTATATTTTATCTATTCTCATCTTGTCAACGGGTGGTCAAGGAACTTCCTCTCGCCTTCTTCAGCTGGAAATCCATACTTTGCTATATGTGTCGTTTGCTTAGATGGGAGTTCATGCCGGATGACTAATAATATCGTCAAGAGAGAATAGTATTACAATGATATGTGCACCTACGTTAATAAAAAAAGATCAAGTGATGAAATACGCTAAATATGTAAAATTATCACATTTGTGGTAGGGAGTTCTGAAAATGACAAAAATGAAAAGGAAACTTCACCCCATGTCGCTTAGATTTGAGGTGTATAGAATATGTGTATTGAGTAGTAAGCTTGAATGCAAATTAAAAGACAACCAAAGCAGTTTTTTATTTTTTACCTTGGATGTCTGTCAACCTAAAACCAAATAATGGAACTTTCAAAATCACAAAAAATACAGAGCTTTCACTTTTAAGGTGCATAAATTACTAACGGCGGGGCGTACCTACTATTAAGGAAAGTTAAGCTACTGCCTCGGACCTCCAATTTATTAGGGCCCCCTTATCTCGGGTTGCCACTCATTTCTTGAAATATAGAATTGTTTTATATTAGTTAAACGATTAAATCCGTTGGTATTTACCAGATTTTCATCAAATTCCGTCAAGCAAGCTTCATCAGTTTTGTATGTTTGAATCAAAATGACTATGTTAAATGCATTAAAATAGGGGCTAAACATCTCAGAAACATTGCAAGGATCAGACACTTCACCTCCAGCCAGGATATAGAGAAACTAGTCCATGCATTTATCACAAGTAGGCTGAACTATTGTAAGGGTCTCCGCAAAAAGAGCACTAGGCAGCTTCAGCTTGTTGAGAATGCGGCTAAAATTTTCACATAAAATGTTGAGAAGTAGATTTTTTTAAATCCTCCTACAATAAACTTCTATCAAGTCACGCATGCATAATTTTAAGTTAAGCACACATTGGGTTGAATTATGTTCATCTGTTTTTTCACTTTCCTAAACTGTGAGTTGTTGTTCATCAAGGTTGAGTGAAAAATAAACGTAGTGATGCTCCTTGCTGTTGGATGGCGCTATGGAGCTACGAAAAGTCTCCCGACCACACGATGGCACTACAGAGCATTAAACACAACAATGCAGTTCGGTCAGCCGTTGCAGCTTAAAGTCCCTATTGTCTCCACAAAGGAGACTTTAAGAATGCCTCTTTTGCACACCTAATTTGACCTTTACAATAAAACATTTTTACAGTTGGATGTAGTTTTTAAATATGATCAAATTACAATTGCTCTGGAATCACTGATCTCAAATCAGTTCAAACCAACAATTCCAATATCAGGAAAGGAAACGAAGAGCTTGATTCCATCAGGTTGAATAATCCAGAGAACAGATCGAGTGTGTGGTCACCCGTGGAGCAGGTCCTCAACCTGCACCTGCCTAAACACTGAGGCCAGAGCTCTCTCGCACTCAGGCCTGACGCAGTCCACAGATGCATCCACTCTTTCTGAAGCTTGACCCAGCTCTCACTACGGCTCTCGTTCAGGCTCATGCTTGGGTTCTGCCAGTTCTCCCACAGTGTCTTCTGGCATTCGTTCTAGCTTCGTCTCTCTTTGATTCTGTCTCTTATTCCAGCTATGGCTTGCTGTTTTTAAAGCTCTTGTTCTGACATTCTCTGCTAATTTAGTTTCCCACAGCGACTTCTCCCATTATTAAGACTATAACAGGCGATGGTTACTGATTCTAAAAACCAGTGACGTCTAGTCAGGGGAGGGTCAGCCTCATCTCCCATCTTGGAAATATATTAAAAAAGGAATACATTTTATACATTCTTTTTCATTTGATTTCACAGTTTTTGGAATTATGTTTCGAAATCGCTTAATTTTTACATTTATCGATTACTAAGAAGAGGCGTTCAGCGTTTGAGCCTCACAGTGGATTGTGCATTGTACACCAGCATGTCACTATTACAACACTAACACTTTTCCTGTATGAACTACATTTCATTTATTCCGTTTATTTTTTATCAGAGGTGGGTAGTAACTAGCCACATTTCATTAACTTGAGTATTTTTTGAGCACTTTTAAAAATGTGGACTTTTATGTTTACTCATTTGTGAAATATCTGTACTTTTACTTAGTTTCATCTTTGTTACATCTTTGCTGCATTCTTCTATTTCTTTCTTTTTTTTCTAATAGCATGGGAAATTTTGACGTTGCTGGAGTCTTGTGAGATGTTGAAGAGGCTGATGCAAGAGAGTTTGCAGCTACTCGAGTCGACGGTGGCAGATGGAGAGCATCCTTGCATCGGACTGTAACGCGTGGATGTCATACACGCAGACACACATCAAGCAAGACAGAGGACGTCTGTGTAATTTCAGTTAATTGTTCTGGATAAGGCGTCACGGTGGCGCAGTGGTAGCACGGTCGTCTCACAGCAAGAAGGTCGCTGGTTCTAGGCTCGGCTGGGTCGGTTGGTATTTCTGTGTGGAGTTTGCATGTTCTCCTCGTGATCGCGTGGGTTTTCTCCGGGTGCTCCGGTTTCCCCACAAGTCCAAAGACATGCGGAATAAGTGAATTGAGGAAAAACAATTGTCCACAGTGTTTGAGAGTGAATGAGTGTGTGTGAATGTTTCCCAGCGATGGGTTGCGGCTGGAAGGGCATCTGCTGCGTAAAACATATGCCAGAGAGTTGGCGGTTCATTCCGCTGTGGCGACCCCGAGAGGGAAGAAAGACGAATGAATGAATGTTCTGAATAAAAAAAATGTCATCGTAATGGACGCCGTGTCTGAAGGAGTGAAAACTGTGTTAAAACATTTTTAATGGTGTATTTGTGACTTAAAATGACAGTTTTTAGACAACATTGTAATCTTCCAGGAAATTTCGAAACGAGCTCTGGTCAAGTGTGCGTCGAAAGCTTCAGTTGCCCCCCGATAAGCTCTTGAAGAGAAGCTGTTGTTAACTCACTTCCTGCCCCAGCTTGAGCTAGAGCGAATGTGAACTTCTAATTAATATTCTATTGAATTGAAAAAGTTATAGTATATATTTCCAGCAATTAGTGGTTTTTATATTCATTTTCTCCTGGTTTTGTCAGCCAGTGTGATAGGCTTTTTATTCATAATGTAATTTAGAATGTATTTATTGCTGTGTAAACAGCAAATAAAATAGCTAAGCTTGTTTTGTACTTGTGATATCTTTGAGTTGGGACAGGAGAGGAGTGCATTTTTTTGTTTAATGTATTATTCTTTCTTAAAACAAATGTTTTTGAGTCTCAGCTAATACCTAGACTGGATCATATAGTTGTTTGCTTGTTTGGGGAGGGTGGCAATTCACATGTTTTCTGTATTGCTTTGACTAAAAAATATCTCTTAATTGTTGAACAAAGGATAAAAAAAAATGTTATTTAAAAAAACTGTTGTAAGGGTTAAAAGACATTTTGCTAAAAACTAATAGATTTAAATAATAATACACCCAAGTTCATAATTAGCCCCAAAAAAGATCGATCTATCTATCCATCAATCCATTCATCCATCCATCCATACATAACAGTTACAGTTAGTTATCAATCATATCAAATAAACAAGCGTCACGGTGGCGCAGTGGGTAGCACGATCGTCTCACAGCAAGAAGGTCGCTGGTTCGAGCCTCGGCTGGGTCGGTTGGCATTTCTGTGTGGAGTTTGCATGTTCTCCTCGTGATCGTGTGGGTTTTCTCCGGGTGCTCCGGTTTCCCCACAAGTTCAAAGACATGTGGTATAAGTGAATTGAGTAAGAATGATTATCCATAGTGTTAAAGTGTGAATGAGTGTGTGAATGTTTCCCAGCGATGGGTTGCGGCTGGAAGGGCGAAAAACATATGCCAGAGGAGTTGGCGGTTCATTCTGCTGTGGCGACCCTGAAAGGGAAGAAAGCTGACATGAAGATGAATGAATTAATCAAATAAACACCCCCCAGAAAGTGCCAGAACACATACAAAAAAATTAAGTTCACTCACTTAAGCTCGTCCTCCCAAAAACAGCAAGTAAATCCCCTCAATGACAAGTCACTTATCAGAGCCCACTTTCACAGACACTAAAAGTGCCTGATTGGGGTCATTTACAAAGCGGGGGAGGGGTCAAGCGTGGGAACCCATCCTAATGTTAGAATCAGGTGGAGGCTTGAGCTTTAATGAGCCGAGCATGGCCAGAGCGTTGTGAAGGAAGCCTTGCTGTTGTCAGGCCAGAGAAATGGACTGACCATGTGACAGGAAAGCGAGTGCGCGACATCTGTCCCCCGTACACCTCTGAGGAAGTGACCTGCCACCTCTCACACACCCACGGGACAAGTCTCTTTTGTGGAGGTCACCTTTAACACACTATTTCGACAGCAGGAGAGGCAATGATGATCTGTGAGGGCTTTTGATCTGGACGAGTTTGATTTGGAAGCTTCTGGTGGAAATCAGAAGGTTGATAATGAGCTAGTGGATATGCAAGTTCTTACAAGGAACAATTTATAACAAAAATGTGCGTAAGACTTGAATCACAACAAAACCAAACGGGAAGACGAGTTCCAATTTACACCTCAAGATCAATTTAAATTAAACGTATACATTTCTATAAAAATAAACAAATTCATTACTTAGCATGTCAGGGCTCTACAGTGTGATATCTATATTTTTAGTTGAATGATGATGTGTAAACAAATACAAATATGAAGTTGTCAGGTGTTTTTCTCCCAAACTGATCCCAATCATTTCAATTTGAATTATTAGAGTATTTTCTCTTTTTCTTTAGCTCCTACATTGCAGTCAAGGTGTCATCCAGCCATTATCTTGCCACAGCGGAATGAACCGCCAACTATTCCGGCATATGTTTTACGCAGCTGATGCCCTCCCAGCCGCAACCCATCGCTGTGAAACATTCACAAACACTCATTCAAATGCATAGTCTATGGACAGTTTTGTTCACCCAATTCACTTATTCCGCATGTCTTTGGACTTGTGGGGAAACCGGAGCACTCGGAGAAAACCCACACGATCACGGGGAGAACATGAGAACTCCACACAGAAATGCCAAATGACCCAGCCGAGGCTCGAACCAGCGACCTTCTTGCTGTGAGACGACCGTGCTACCCACTGCGCCACCGTGACGCCTGTCAAGGTGTCAAATGCTACCTTTTTTTTTTTTAGCAGATCCTGCTTTTAATGAATGACCAGTAAACTTATGCTTGTAAAAAAGTACAAAATATGTTCAGATTCAAAGACCTACTAGTTTAAATAAGACACCCTTTTGGACCTGATGCACACATTCCTTGCACTAATTTATCCTCTGTCGGCAGTCAACAGAACCAATATCAGATTGCGTTAATACACAACAGTTGGTCAGCTTAATTTTTTTGCATTAAATGTTTGCTTTGATGAAGTTCGAATTGTGATTCGAGAAACCCACATGACCTAAACTGCTACAATGGTATCCTTTCATCTAGTAAAAACAGATTTGTTGATATCCAGAGGGTAAATCCCAACTCCATTTGCTGGAGGTCACGGCGTCGCTCCAGCTCCACGCTGTATGTGTTTCTGATGATTTGTGCAATTAGCTGACTGTCAGTGTTGACAGCCCTATGACAGACTCTGTCGCTAAAAGTTTTTTTAAGAACAGAGAAGTACAGGAGCACTTTAGCTGCTCCATCTGGTCCCTTTCCAACATCACAGGCAGTGTTTGCTGTGAACTGTTAGTCCATTAAGCAGCAGAACCAAGTAACCTGAAACTAATGATCCAGGATGAACGGGATAGTGAAGCGCAGGAGGCCACTGCAACAATTTATACCGGAATAAACTGAAATATTAGCTGATGAGATTTTGAAGCTACAGAATGTTCAACACATTGTAGACTTGTTTAAACCCTCAAGAGTGTCTTGGATTAAAGGTGCACTGTGCATTAACATGTTTTGTCATTTAAAAGATTTTTGTACAAAATAAAAATTCTGCTACTTCCTTGTAAAGGTCATGTGGCATGTGATATTATGTATCATCTACAGTGGCAGTTAATGGTTGAGATCACACACTGAATTGTACAGTTGTCACAGCAAGCGATCGACTGAGCCAAGTCCCAAAATTGGTGAACTCTGTTATATTAAAGAAACTCAAGAACAAAGATGATGAAGCGTCTAAAGCAGGGATCACCAAATCTGATTCTGGAGATCCGGAGCCTGCACATTTTTTATTAAACCATCATGAAACACACCTGTTGCACCAATTAAGACTCTCTACTAGAGTAGAATGCATGCTAGATCAGAGGTGCAACTAAAATGTGTAGAGTTTTGGACCTCCAAGACCGATTTGAATGATCCATGCTCTAGATCAGCAGTCCCCAGCCACCGGGCCACGGATCGTGCGTCATTGGGTACCAGACCGCACAGAAAGATAAAATAACTTACATTACTTCCGAATGTTTCCCAGCGATGAGTTGCGGCTGGAAGGGCATCCGCTGCGTAAAACATATGCCAGAAGAGTTGGCGTTTCATTCCGCTGTGGCGACCCCGAAAGGGAAGAAAGCCGATATGAAGATGAATGAACATTACTTCCGCTTTATTTATTTCTGAATCTGAATGATCTTTTATTTAGAAAAATTATCTGATTCTCTACGTTACGTGCGTCTATGTCACTCCGGATGCAGGTCAAGGTGCTCTTCTCGGCCCTGTGATAGGTTACCGCTGAAATGAAGCGCAGGAGCTCGCAAAAACTGTTTCTTTGCGAAAGGTAAAAGGGCCAGCGAGGAGACAGAGGAAGAGCCTACAACTTCCAAGAAAAAGAAAACTGTATTTAACAGACAAAATCAATAGTTCTCCTTTCAATACTGATTTTTCTCGACAGGAGATTCCCATGCACCAAGCCCACTTTGCATAATATGCATCAACTGGTTCTCGAATGGGGCAATGAAGCCCTCAACACTCTTGTTAAGAGGACGCTGGAGTAGCACGTTGTAAAGTTGTATTTTTTTGCCACACCTCAAAGCCCAGTCCCTAATAACATTGTCAGACTTTAAACCGATCCGTGGCACAAAAAAGGTTGGGGACCGCTGCTCTAAATGATATGACACCTTGTTTGTTTATTTGATGAGGTTAAATCTTGAATTGTGTTGAGCCAGGAAAAACACACCTGCAAATCTAAAGCAATTGTGTGTGTATATATACATACACAGTAGAGACACTTGTTTTTCTTTACTTAACGGCGCCATAATACAAACTCTAACAATCTCTTCAGGGGACTCTCAGCTGTGTTTCCACCTGACTTCTGCTCAACTCCACTGATGGTCCCGACCCCATTTATGAGAGAAATCCACGTATTAAACCTGACAGCGCTCTCCTGAGAAGAAAAAAATGCGTTTCAGGAGACCACCTCCTGAAGATCATCGAGAGAACTCGATCATCAAGAGGCCTGCTGTGACAGGTGAATAATTTGACTGTGAGGTGTGAGAGATACAACTGAAATTTTGGCATGTTGCACACTTTACTCAGTGTCCTTAAAGGTGCCATAGCCCATAAACTCGAATTTTCAGACATTTCTTGTATTTTTTAGTATTGTTCCCTCTTCAAAAACATGCCTCAAATCATATTCGGATTGGTTTATGAATGATTGTGTAATCTATTTTCTTTTTCTGGAAGTTCAAAATAGATCGATGGCTATAGCCATGCTGATTTACTATAGCACCGCCCATTAACCAATCAGATGAAGCACTAATGCAGCTCAATGAAGAGTGTACACGCTGGGTGACCCTGAAGGGTAACAGTTGTAGAACTGCATTGATAAACAATAAAAATAAAGTGTTTTTCAACGATACTCTGAGGTCTCTTTTCAAGAATTACCCAAATAATTTTTTTCTCAAAAATATTTTTTGCTGTTTTAGAAATTTACACGTTTATAATTATTAATGCTTCCTCTTTCTACACTTATTTAAATACACCCTCAACCCCATTTCACCCCAGTGGAACTGCTCAGGCCAGTCCAAACGTTTTTATTCACACTTGGAGTGTTTGACGGCTGGCACTTTTAATGTGTGCATGGGGCAGAGATGCTAAACAGGCAGCAAGGTTGGCTTCGTACCATCTTCACCAGGGTAAGAGTGACCTCACTTTAACCAGCATGGCCAGATCTGAAGCTCCACACCAGAACCTGTCAGTTCCCTTAATCTTTTTTGCACAGCGATTTCGAAGCTGGCTTTACAGCTCCATTCTTTACGGCGCTATTCCTACACTTCAATCGGAGAACCTTCAAAGAATGCTGTAATTAAGCTCTGTGAATTGTTACTGGAGTTCACTAGTTCGTTGACACATTAAATTGACTTTTAATTTTAGCAAGAGAAACAAAATCATTATGAAATCCATAACAGCTGATAACATCTCTCAGGAAGATAGAGTTACAAGAGAATTAACAGATCTACATTTCTAAGCTGAGCTATTATCTAGAAAAAGAGGCCTTGTTAATTTTTTATTTGTGATTAATATGTTTAACTTCAAGAATCAAGGCTGAAATCAAGGAAACCCACATTTAGAGATTTTCAAACTATTTGATGCATTACAAACATGTAATTTAAAGAAAAAAACAGTAGTATACTTGTGTGTGTAGAACAAGCTCTGAAATGTAATATCCTGAAATTCTGTAATTGCACGAAGTTTGCAGAAGCATTAATGAAACTAGAACCTTGACAAAAACCTGCACAAGTTGTTAAAAAGTGGAACAAATGTTTGAACATATTAGTGCTAACAATTAAGGTGTGGTGATATATTTATCGAAATGATGTTCTTTCCTTGAATACAAAGACAACATAAAATATCAAAGTGCTTTGGTTCGAACATAAAATTATTTCAACAAACTGGAGTTTTCCAGTTTTTGCCCTAGGAACCTGTTTGGAACATGATAAATGGCAAACTCACCTCTGAACTCATTTTCGGAGTGTTTTATGAGATTTTTTATTTAACTTGGATTTGTGTTGATCCTGTTGTCTTCTACAAATAAAGTGATAAAGAGACGGAATAACATATTGTTGTATTTGACTCTCTTGGTTATGAAATATTTTCTGTTGGACACAAACCTCCTCCGGCTCCATCAGGTTTGTTGAACCAACTCGCTAGTTTTGATCTTGATGAACACTCTGAGCAAGGTGAATTATTTGTAAATGTGTTTATTTAACTCATATTAAGCCTTAAAAAACGTATAAATAAGGGCATGGTTTCTTTAGTGGCAGATGATTGATAGTTCTTCAGGTAGTCTCGTCACGCGTGATCTTTTAGCATCATTCCTTCACGATCATTTTATCTAATGAACTTGCCTTCTCTGTGATCACCAGAAAGTGGCTCACATTCATGGCTGAACTTTGTACACTTGCAGCCTCTTTTACCTTCATCATAAACTCCTTCATCAGAAACCTAAGATAGAAGTCACATACACTATGTCTATGTTTTATAAAGTCTTTTTTAACGAGGATTTCTATATAACTGTGCGTTGATGCTTTTTGTACCAATAAAGTGATCAAGAGAGTCAAATAAGATCTAGTAGTGTTTTGGTCTCATTTATGCGCTTGACCTCCGGAAACACAACCCACGAGTCCCAATCGGTGCGCTTACCATATTTTAAATGTAAACATTCATTACTGTGTCCCAAACCATAGTACAAATAAAAAAGTCAGAACGGTGCCCTGGATGTGTAGTTTTTACTTTTAGATTTTGAAGGGCAGATCAATGGACACTCCGATAAGCCAACCCAATAAGCCACTGTGCTCGGGTGGGCGGAGTTTTCTCCTGGACCCAAACAAGAAGAGCCCTAAATATTCTACTCATACTGAAAGAGGAAGCACACAAATAAGTCATTGCAATTTAGAGAGTGTTTTATCTATTTTCTAAAATTGAGAGTCTACTTTAAGGGTGTAGCATGTGTATTTGGAACCTGGCCAAACTCTAAATTAAATTGTTATACACTTATTTTGCCTCCAGTTAGGCACTAGAGGTTAAAGGACCAACAAACTTTAAAAATGAAAAAATTTTTTTTTATACATAAATAATAATAAAAAAAAATGTATTTGCAGCGAGATGCTTTTAATCTCATTGTACATGTACACAATAAGCATTGCATATATGTGCAGAGACATAAAAGGCATTCTACTCCTTTTCATTGTATCGGTCTCCATTAACATCTTGGTTTTAAGAGTTTACATTTCATGAAAATCAACCTTTTGATTTTTTGACCGTGTATGTGGCTATGGGAGTTAATGGTAAAATAACGGCCCAAAACTTGTTCACTATAAGTAAATAGATTTTTCTATATCCTCTAAGGCAGCCTCAACTGAAGGTCATTTGACAGCATCAAGTCAAGACACGGATCACGTCAAGAATCAGACATTAGGGTTAGGACACAGCAGTTGAGTAAATATTGGCTGGAGTCACCTCGCTGTATCGAATTCCGCACCTAAATCATGAGAAGAGTAGTTTTCCCAAAGATTAACTGAGAAAGGAGAATTTCTGCACTCGAAACAAACGCCAGGAAACCCGGTCAACTGACTGGAATAAATGAATAGATGAGAAAAAACATTCCTTTTTAACGAAAAACAACTTTTTCAAGAATCCAATTTGAACTGTAAATTATGGTTTCATTTTGGTGGGTGACGTTTGGTGGGATTTCTTGCATGTTTAGTGTTCGCTCATCATAAACATGCCTCAAGCTGAATTCAGAATTGTTCATGTATGTTTGTGTAAATCCTAATGTAATTTTTTTGTGAGCTTAGAACAGCTTGATGATCATAGAGCCTCCCATTGTTATAGCGCTTCTCCAATGACCAATCAGATGAACCGCTAATCTCAATGCCGAGCGAACCCACTGTATGACCCGGAAGTGTAAGAGAAGCAGACCAAAACAAAAATATGTTTGCCATTTTGTGTGTGCCATCAAGCACAGCCACGGAAAAACTTGTTTTAAAACCAGTCCAAAAAGAAGTACAGCTCACAATTACAAAGCAGAATTTATAAAAAGGCTGGCTCAGAAAACACACTCTTTTGCGACCGTTCTAATGATGAGGGACAGTGGCAGGAACGGGGATAAGCAGAGCATTTTGTTAAGTAAGACAATATGAAGTGATTCTGAGAAATTTTTACAAAAATACAGTTTTTTTTAAAGGTTATCAAGGGTGTGATGATAATCTAAAAGTGTCATGTATTTGACAAGATGACGTCAGGAACTCATCCAGAATTCAATGATAAGTTTTCTAATAGTTTTGAGTAATCTTTTCCAGATTAAAATTTCCCAAGAAAATAAAATGTGAAGTTATATTAGGAACTAGTTTACATGTTTAGCAGATATAATGAAACTTTTGATAATTCCAAAAATTAAACCAATTAGCAAGAACAATCAAAGGCAAAATGAGATGGTGATATGAGCATCTTTAAAACTAAATACATTTTTTTAAACTTGTTTTTACAAAGTAAAAAAAAAAATACTCCATTTATTCAGTGTGCATTGTAAAATTGCTATACATCACTGACAATTAGTCCTATCTATTGCCCAACCAGAATCAATCCACAAAAGTAGGTTTTATAACTAAAATCAGTCCCAGCTCTTGCAGTTTGAAAACATGCTCTTTTTACACAAGGAACAAAGAAAATATTCCTTGTTAAATAAAATCTATGGAATTAGTTTTTAACACCAATCGTCATATGTAAATATTTTTTGGGATTAAGCATTTTCAGAGAGATTTTAATTCCAGTCGTGTCTGGATCCTGACCCAGCAGCCCTGGTCTTTAACCTCATTGACTTTCTCAGCTGCTGATATGTGTGTTATGTGAGTATGACTTGACTGTTCTTATTTTGGAGCATCACTATCAATCAAATTTCTGGATTGGACACCCAACTTGACCCCACTGCCCTTAGAAACCGGAGGAGAGGTGAATAGGAATCTTCACGTTTTTTTTAAGTCACTGAGTTACATAAAAAAAACTGTGGAAAATTCCTTTTCACCTCTCCTCGGGTTTCTAAGGGCAGTAGTTATTCTGTAGTTATTTGACTATTAAATATAATTGCTAACTGTAACATATTTGTAACAGATTTTATTAGAAAAATTTGGATCAGATTTAGCTGTTTTCAAAACATTTTGGTGTTGTAATTCGAGAAGTTCATGAAAATGTTCACACCAACTTTTGACATATTTCGTTTTTTACCCTAAGTGCAAGATATGAAGGTCCAAACCTGACTTTGAAGTTAGAACTTAGAAAGCCGAGGAAAAGTAGACCTGCGTGTGGTTTATCCATTTAAGGCCAACCAGAACCAGTTGGTCGCAGTCTCTTTAATATACTGGATCATTCATCAATTAAACGCATTTATTGATCTGCTTATATATGACTCACAAACCCTTGAATACGATCAAATTGAGTTGTGAGGCATCGAGTTCAGCTTCTCCCTGATATGAAACATTTATTTCAACCCAGTTGCCTTTTTTGGTGACAGTGAATGAATGATTGGATGGATGGTTCAATCATTATTTATTTAGCATTTTAAAACAATAAGTAGACATTTTTAAAGAAGTCGAATTTTAATCGGAATGTACTAGGAGCCAGTGAAGGCTACAGACAACATGAGTGATGTGATTGTGCTTTCAAGAATAGAGCTGCAGCACTCTGCAAAGCTGTAAGTGACACTAGCTTAACTGATTTCCACATAAAGGACATTGCTTAATGTAATTAAGTGTGGAGCTGAGGAAAGCATGAACAGCTTTCTCCGGGTTACTGAGGCTTAAAGAATGTTTGACTTTAGTGAGGGGCGTAAGAATAGTTTTAATCTGCTTTAAATATGTAAATACAACCCAGTGTCACTCAAATTTTTTCTGCAAGTCTTAAGTGAGAGGTCAGATAATTTTGACAAGTTGTAATCATACAGCGGAGTTTATGGGTGCCAAACAAAATGTATTCTGATTTATTTTAATTTAAGACACATTTAAGACAGTCAAATTTGATGTCAAACATCTGAGGATGGAAATAGCCTTAAATAAAATATAATAGAATTAGGGAAACATTAGAGGAACCTTGAAGATAAAACCAAATCATCAGAGTAAAGCTCGTTCTGTTTTAAAATAATAGGCACCAATGGCAACACATATAAAGAAAATAAAACAAGACCAATAATAGATCCTTGTGGAAGACCCGAAGTCAGAGCAATGGCTTTCCCTCTCGCTGCGTAATATGAAGTGACTGAACTCCAGAAGTGAGGAGGTTCTCATTCACTTCCATGTTAAAACGGCCAAACTTTGGAGCAAAAAAATAAATAAACTTGTTTCTCTGGCTCCATTGTGTTTGTTGATTCAAATCGCTAAACATCACCTTCATGAACTCTCTGAGGGAAGTGAATTATTTTAAGGTTTGTTTAAAATACAATAAAAATTTAACCACTCTGGCATCTTTGCTCTGTCCATGTCCCGCCTCTGTAGAGTGTGGGCTACACCCACTAGGAGCCTTTTTTACCTATATGTGACATCATGGACACTGCATCCTTTTTTATTCAGTCAATCGGAGGAGGTAAAGAATCAAAAAGATCATCAATAATGAAAACTATTGAATAAGGTTGAATTGCTTTTTGTAGTGTGCATACCTGTGCTTGAGGTACACTTAAAGGATATGAGAATGTTCAAGAAACATTGATGTATCTCTGAAACAAACTTTGCAGAACATTGATAGATTGAACAGTTTGTGCACAAATATGCACAGGATTGGGAAGAAAATGTGGAGGTAATGTTACAGACGCTAGTGTTACGTCGCTCAAAAGTTCCTTTTATAACCTTTTATAATAAACTTTTATGTTTGGCGTAAGCATGTGATCTCTAATCCTGAACTATAGCCTGCTCCGGAGGTGACGAAGGGTGAAAAAGACTGATTAAATCCTAGATCGTTTCATAGTACCCAACATCCAGAATTTGTGCAAACTAACTCACTCAACTCTATCTGTCGTTCCCACCTGATGACCTGTCAGTAACTACCCGCTTAACTGACTGCCTGAACGACATCTCTACTTGGATGAAGAACCATCACCTACAGCTCAACATGGCCAAGACAGAACTTCTGGTAATCCCAGCTCATCCCTCTGTGCATCACGACCTCACCATCCAGCTGCAATCCTCTACAGTCACCCCTTCTCCTTCAGTCAGAAATCTTGGAGTGCTTTTGGATGAACAGCTGTCCTTCAAAGACAACTCGAGCGTGTAGATTTTCACTGCACAACATTCGAAATATCAGGCCCTTCTTAACTGAGCACGCAACTCAACTCCTGGTTCAGCCTCTGGTCCTCTCACGTCTGGACTACTGCAGCGCTCTCCTAGCAGGACTTCCATTGAATACGTTCAAACCTCTGCAGATGATCCAGAACTCTACAGCTCTTCTCATCTTCAAGGAACCGAAACGAGCTCATGTTACTCCTCTCTTCATCACTCTTCACTGGCTCACCATCACAGCTCGTGTTAAATTGAAACCACTGATGCTGGCGTACAAAACTATCTCCAGATCAGCCCCTGTTTACCTCCATGAGCTCATACACTCCTACATGTCCTCCAGAAGCCTGCGCTCAGAGAAGGAACAGCGACTCATGGTTCCGTCCCACAAAGGCAGAAGATCTCTCAGCAGAACCTTCTCTTTCACTGTCCCTGGATGGTGGAACAAACTCCTGATCCAGTCAGGAGAGCAGCAACACTAACAGCTTTCAAAAAGCAACTAAAAACTCTTCTCTTCAGGAAACACCTACTATAAAAAATAAAATAAAAATTTCTTTTTTTCCTCCTCTGTCTTTATCTTCTTCCTCTACTTCCTCACTGCTTTGGTTTATTGATCAGTTGATACAATTTCTATTATGAGAAGCTGAGATAGACTTTGACGGTGTAACAGATTGCATATTTTCTCTTCCCTAATGTAAGTCGCTTTGGACAAAAGCGTCTGCCAAATGAACAAATGTAGATGTACTAATCCCAAATTTAGCTGGCTAACCCGTTAATTCGGCTTCATGGTACAGACCCCAGGGAACAGGAGTGATGTGGCCATGTTTGAGAGATGGTATTAGGCGAGGTACAGAATAATGCAAAATCTGTAAGCACCACACACTAGCGTAGATGATGCTCTCATGAAGGGCATTGCAGCAATCAACTGTGGAGCTAATGAAGGCTCGAACAGCTTTCTCTAGATTATTGAGGCTCAGAGAAGGTTCAATTTATGCCCTATACCTTCAATAATCTTGTTTAGCGTTTTTGTTGTGAAATTACCATTAGCAAACCCTAAACTTGTGTATTAAAATGAAACGTTTAGGAACCTTTAGGAATGTTACGCAAACATCTGAATTGATTGTTTCAAAATACGTAATAAAATAGAGCAAACACAGAATGTCGCATTCCCCTAAGTGTGTAAGTGGCTTCGTAGTTTTAAAATCAAATCTAACACTTTTTTTCTTCTCTTCGTCCGCTGTCGCCGGTAACCGAACCTGAGCCTCTGTTGGAAAGCCCAGCATGATAATTGGAGAATTACAGCTGTTAGTCACACACAACACACTGCAGTTGTAGGTCAGCAACCTGAAGGTCGAGGCACAGGAAGCAGAAGTGTAATTTAGAGGTTCCTACCCCCTTCAGCACCAGACTAGCTCCACCTGTTAACCAGAACCCTGTCAGCCAGAGACTAAACATAATCAATGCATAATTAATAACTATTCACTCTTTTTCACCATCGTGGCATCGTGTCTCTCGTCATTTCTATTGAGATTAATGAGCGAGGCTTGTCTGGTTACTATGAAGGATAGCTTTAATGTGCCACAATAAGAAGCGTCTGAGCACTTAGAACTGAATTTGATCTCTGACACCGTCTCTTTGCAAGAGATGAGGTTACTGGTGGCCAGACACATGCTGCAAACATATAAACATGGCATTTTAAACATGCTAATAATAATAATGTATAAAAAATACCAACTCTTTTTTTCTATCTATTAAGGATTAAAAAACATCAAATAAAATGTTTATCATGTTGTACTTAATAGTAGAGTATGCTAAAATTATGTTAATCAAAATAAACTATAACAATTGCAATTAAGGACTGAATAGGTGCAAAAGGAAAGTGGCAAAATTCACATCAAATGAAAAATTTAAATAACCAACATGCAAATACAACAATTACATTAAATAAACAAACAAACAAACAAATAATTAAATAAATAAGTGGAATAAATAAAGTGGAATAGATGTGGAATAAGAAATGAATAAATATGGTTGATGAAAAAAATCTAGAATATGAAAATAAATAAATAAGTGGGATAAACAAATAAAAATAAGTGAAATAAAGAAATGTGGAAAAGAAACAAATAAATAAATTAAATGATAATATGTAATGGATAAGAAAATAAGGAAATACCTGGAATAAAGATATACTGTATAATAAATAAATATAAAAGTGGAATAAATAATTAGTCTAACCAAATATATTAAAAATGAATAAAATATTAATATATAACCAAATAAATAACTGCAATAAATTAATCCATGGAAAAGAATAAATAAATAAATAAAATCCAACTTTGAATTGTCACAAGAAAATATTAGTTTTTGTATGAGGAATTGTTTGAGGTTGAATTAAAATGTGAAAACAGTTATAATATACAAGGTGTATTACTTAATGAAGTGTTATTACATTCAGTTAACTGTTATAGTTTATTTAGTTTTTTTAACGAAGGTTTGAAAAAAGGTCAATTATTATTATTTTATTTTTCAAGTATGCAAAGGTTTCATTCTTTTATTAATTACAAACAATATTCTACACAATCAACATATAATTGTAGGAATTTAAATAGTATACATGGTTTATTATTATTGTTTAGATGCCTTGCAACTATTGTATTGTGTATTCCATTTTCTGAAATTAGATTATTGAACATTTTTAAACACAGTACAGAAGATTTTTGGAGTGGAAACTGTATAAAGAACCTGCTAGCATGCCTCTGTTAGAAGGAGGATTTAACTGATGCTCTGAATGAAGACATGACGCTGGCAGAGGTGGCAGAACCTATTTCTGATGTCTATGAGTTTCGCAGATGTGCCACCTGTTCTGTTTCCTGTTCTCTGAGAAACCTGTGCAGGAAGCTCGCTGAGATCAGCAGCCAACGACAAAGCACAATGAAAGCCAGGTCAAAGGTCAAAAGAGGAAAGGTGCTGCTTAATGACATCAGTACAAGTACATTTCAAATAACATTGACCAGAAACGACGAGTCTGACTCCTCAGCAGCAAAATCTGATTCTCTTTATACCTTGTTAAAGCATTATTTAAACAATAAAAACCTCAGAAAGCAAGGTTTAAAATTATCTGATACAGGTCACATGTTTATATGAATAATGAAAAAATGCTCTAATAATCGTAAAGCGTCACTGAGCTCTGGAAAAACGCTATACAAATTGAAGACATTATTATTTGTATTATTATGAATCTGCCAATTTTACTGCCAAAATCAGTTTTTTGCTGCAGGGTAACCAAAGTGGGACAAGTGAAATTATCAATAATAAAAATTTCAGTTAAATAGAATAGAGAATAGAATAGAATGCCTTTATTGTCACTATACACATATACAATTTGCATTATAAACGTGTACAATGAGATTAAGAGCATCTCACTAGTCAGTGCAACATTTAGTAAAGAAAAATACTATAAAGTGTCAAGTACAAAAGAAATATCTTTAGTAATAGTGCAAAGAAGAGAGGGGGGAGGTAGATGAGGTGGCAGTTCTGTTTAAGAGCTAGACAATGTATAGTGTTAAAATTGCAATTGCACAGCAATCATAGTTTTATCACCTATAAGGTTATTGTCCATGTAAAGTGAAATAAAGTGAGTATATTGCACATGTTGATGTCACACAGGGTGATGCTTAGGTCCGGTGAAGTGTAGATTAAGCCATTCCCTGTGTACGCCTGTTAGAGTTTAGGGTAGTGATGGCTTCTGGGAAAAAACTGTTCTTGAGTCTGAGCAAACTATTGAATTTTCATTTTACTAATGAAGCAGCTTTTCTACAGCAAAACTGGAAAATGTCAGTGATCCGCCCAGTCTATTAGTGCAATTTTATAAGACGAGAAATCCCACGTATTGAACGTGACAGAGCTCATCTGTGAAGTGAAGAGCGTTTCAGTTCCATCGTTCATAACCAATTTTCTTACAATTTTTTATCACAACCGCGTGATCTTCTGTAGAATGGCTTACTCAAATGTAATCAAGTACAGGACACCACTCTCACAGGATAACCAGTTCCTAATTTCTTATCATCTACAATTTAATTTTTCTCAAAAATGGAATAATTATGAACTGGCAAGGAAAAAAAAAATTTGATTATAACAAAGATCAAGATGAGAAGTGCAGAGATAAAATAGTTGTTCGGACGTTGGTGCTCAGTCGACAAAAGCGCAACTAAACAGGTGAGTCTTTAGCCTGGATTTAAACGTGACTAAAGTGTTGGCACCCCTGATCTCCTCTGGAAGCTGGTTCATCTGTGGGCCGCATGGTAACTAAAGGAGTATTTTCCCTGTTTGAAATTAACCCGGGGTAGATCTCATTTATTTGGACCGAGGGATCTCAGCTCTCTGTTTGGTGTGTATTCACTGATCATCTCTGTTAGGTATTTAGGTGCTAATTTATGTTTGGACTTATATACGAGCAGCAGAACTTGAAAATCTATTCTAAAGGAGACCGGCAGCCAGTGTAGAGACTTAAGAACTGGAGAGATGTGTTCTGACTTTCTAGTTTTGGTTAGAATTTGGTTAGAATTTCCAGTGTTCAACTGTGCAATTTTGGTGAAGGCAAGCAAATTGTAGCCTCTTTTTCCTATTTGTAGTGGAGATGAGTGGTACCCGGTGGGGTCTTCTGCTGTTGTAGCCCATCCGCCTCAAGGTTGTGCGTGTTATGGCTTCACAAATGCTATCAGCTTGAATCAGTCAGAATCATTCTCCTCTGACCTCTAGCATCAACACGGCATTTTCTCCCACAGGAATGCCGCATACGGGATGTTTTTCTCTTTTCACACCATTCTTTGTAAACCCTAGAAATGGTTGTGCGTGAAAATCCCAGTAACTGAGCAGATTGTGAAATACTCAGACCAGCCCGTCTGCCACCAAAAACCATGCCACGCTCAAAACTCCTTAAATCACCTTTCTTTCCCATTCTGACATTCAGTTAGGAGTTCAGAAGATTGTCTTGACCAGGACCACACCCCTAAATGCATTGAAGCAACTGCCATGTGATTGGTTGATTAGATGATGGCATTAATGAGAAATTGGACAGGTGTTCCCATTAATCCTTTAGGTGAGTGTGAATATAGACTTGAAAAGGTGTAAAGACGTCCTTGTCTTATATTAAAAATGACTTGAGTAAAGGTGCACATTTGAAATGGTTCTCAAAAAAAAAGAAGTTGACAAAAACACTCAATTACCATAGTAAACGAGTTTCCATTGACCATGAAATTGTGTAAATTGTATTTGCGAAAACACATTTGCCTAACGGAAACATGACAATTTCGAGAAAAAAATTTTGCGCTCAGAGGAGGTGGTATTTGCAATTTTTCAACATATGTACATTTCGATAAACTTCAATGGAAACACTTTTCTGATTAAATGTGTAACGTGACCTGCTGCTTCTCCTCCTCACTGGTACCCAATTGGTGTACTTTCTCACAAGCATCTGAAAGGTCCACAGCATCACACAGCTCATCAAAAGTTCATCCAGAATTGTTGGATCCATAGCTCTTTTTTTAAATCACAGACGACATCGCTTCATCCGTAGACGCTCCACGTATAAGAGGCTTGTCGTTCCATGACCTGAGTGAGGCGCAGATGTCTCGTTTGATTAATGATGATGAGAGCTGATGCTGCGGCTAAATGTGAATAGATCTGCTGTAAATCAGAGTATTCTTCACTTAAATAACTGTGTTTTTTTAATGACTTATCGTGTGAGCTGGTTTGTGTTTTATTGCATAACTATGATTTAAAGTAAACAGTGCAATTGCAAAATGCTCTAGACATTTCCATTGAGCACAGCTATTGAGGGCATTGTATTTCTCTACTTTCTATCTTTGTTATTTGCCAAGGCTAAAACCTAAGAACTGTATAAATTGGATCCTGTGGTATGATCAAGAATCAAAAATATCTTTGCTTACATTTTACAAAATATATATATAGTTTGCTATGTAATAAAGTACTATTATAGGAAGATAAAAATGCATGGCAAGCTCTAGACCACGACTCACAGTGTGCTTTGGTAAAATTCAGGGACTCATATGGTAAGTCTATCCAATAGCAGCTCCCTCATTCTGAAGACCCCCTGCAGGCCCTGTCCAGGGTGGGACAGTCCCATGTGATTAACACTCAGACGGGAACAGCATGTTAGGACACGTCCCTTCCTGGGCTCTCACTTTTCGAATGCAAACCCAGACCCAGGATCAGTTTCTTATGTGTTTCCCCTCAAAGCATGTTACTTGTTAAACTGAGCTCAGATCAGTGAGGGCTTCTTAAGCCTATTGAGAAGAAGAAGGATGCGTTGATCCCACAGCATCGAAGCTCTAATGAGGGTCAAAGATTTGTTTGCAGAGGAAGGCAATGTGGTGGAAAAATTCACAGCACGCTCACGTGAAAGCAACACATTGAGTTTGAGAACGATAGAGCAACATCAAGATGTTAGTTTTCGTCTTCTTTCTTCAAATGTAAGCTTATGGTCTCTTGACCATTTGCACAAATAAAACACTGCATTGCATTTAAATTTCAATTGAAAATATGATTACCCAAGAGAAAAAAAGAGTTGTTTCTTTTATTTATTTTAGTTCGACAAAATAAGGTAACCCAAAATGGTTTTATACATTTTATGTTATCCTATCCAATCCACTTTATGTATATAGCACATTTTATAAAGTTAAAAGTAAAAAAAAAATTAAAGTTCCTAAAGTGCTGCACAAAACAGTGCTTTAAAAGAAATCAAATAAACTCATAAAATAACATTAAAAAGGAATAATAAAACAAAAATTATAATAATGGTAATATTACATGATTAAAACAGATAAAAACACAATAAAAAAACTAAACTTCACGCATGAATGAAACACACAGACGACATCTCAAGCTCAGGCTGAGTTAAAAGCCAAAGAGTAAAAATGGGGTTTAAGACTTAAAACTTAAAACATTCTACTGAGGGAGCCGTTCTAACAAGAGGAAGCAGCGCATTCCACAATCTCGGCACCGCCACGGAAAAAGCCCTGACCCCTCTAGTTTCAAGTCTGGTCTTTGGAAGCACCAGCTGGAGCTGACCTTCTGGCCTCAGAGAATACGCAGATGTTTATGTCTGCATGAGTTCAGAGAGGTATTCAGATGTCAGTCAATTTAAAACCTTAAAAACAAACAGTAAAATCTTAATACCAATTGTAAAATGTACTGGCAACCGGTGCAAGGATGCTAGAACTGGTGTGATGTGCTCTCTCATTCTCTCATACTCTGCGTTCTGGACTAACTAAGCAATGTTAATGTGATTTAACCCGGTGTAGATTGCAATACAGTAGTCCAGATGTGCAGAGATAAAAGCATGAATTGCTTGCTCAAAATCTTTAAAAGATAAACACAACTTAATTTTAGATAAATAATTAATTTTAGACTAAATGCAGACCTCAGAACTGTATTGACCTGTTTATCCAGTTTACAATCTGAATCAATAGTGATGGCAAGATTGATGACTAGGTTTAACCAACCCTTCAGCCCCAGATCTAATTAGGAATGTACCAAACAATATAACCTCAGTTTTCTCTTCATTTAATGTCAGATAGTTCTGAGCCAACCAAGCCTTGACGTAATTAAAACAGTCTAATCAAGATGTCAAGGAGCTGTTGCCATTTTTATTGATTGGCATGTAACTTTGGCAGTCATCTGCATAAAAGTGGTATGAAATATTTTTTAAAAAGCAATCCAAGAGGAAGTAGGTAAGTTGTGAAAAAAATGTTTATTACCATTAAAAAGATGTAGCATGTTTATATGATCACTGTCTGAAAGCCTGAGCAGAAACCCTAAAGATTCCAAATAGGGTTGCGACAATTAATCCAATTAACTGTTTACAAAAAGGATTTTTTTGGTGAACTGAAGCTTCATTTAATCAAAATATGAACTTTCCAATTGTATAATTTACTTCCGGGTCACTTCTTACGAGCATCAACAAGACAGGCTCCCAGAAAAAGTGTCAGAAGTTATCTCAGGATCATTTCAAGCTTTAGCATGGTTCTGCGCTGAAGACCAACTCATATACACAGAAATATTTTTTGTATGTTTTTTGTTCCTCAGAAAACAAGACAGTTTCTTATGCTATTTCATGCATCTAATAAATGCATCTTGATTTAAGAATTTTTAGATATATAGACTGATAACAGGACAAAACTACAAAGTTAGAAAACGTTTGCTGTTCATACAAGTTATTGATTTTAGTTGAATTTAATTATGAATTGAATTAATTGAACCTTGCACTTACAACAATTATGTTAAGAATATTAATAATAAATGTATTATTATTATTAAATGTAGTTTTGCAATTAAATAAAAGTTGGGAAATTAATGTTTTTCTTGTTGTTTTTATTTTATCCGAATAATCTAAAAAATAACCATCCGATTAATCGATTATTTAAACAGGCATTGGTTGCAGCCCTAGTTTAATTAAAACATAATAATTGAGCTGCTTATTCCTTTATTAGTTTTAATGGTTTATTTGTTGTTTTGGTGTACCTAACAATCCTGCCCCTGAATACACCTCGATCTGGTGGAATTATTTCCACTTCCTCACATTCCGGTGTATTCTCAACACGAGTGCTTTAACAGGATCTTTAGCAGCGCTAAACGCAGGAAATCAGCTTGACGATAAATCTGATCGCGAATGGTGTTTATCCTGGCAGACATTGTTATCCTGAGTGAGCCTGTGACCAATACAAGGTTCAGGGTGTTTCATCTCAGAGCTGGAGCTTCACGATTATGAACTCTCACTAATGGAAGGTATCGCATCTACGACATAATAGAGCTGTACTCCTCGCATTGAATAATAGATTAACGTTTAGTAAGATTTTAACATTGGGAGAAAATGTAATGCATCTAACCAGGAAATGCAATTTCACCAGGCAACTTCCCTGTCTGTTTTTACATCGGGTCTTAAAACCTGCTTGCTAACAATAACTTTTAACTCTCTTTGGAGTTTTTTTTTGTTAAAGAGCAAAAGGTTTTTAAGTGACCTTTATGCTACATTAACCTCTTCAGACCATGCGTGGACATTACTTTATGCCCTTGTTTTGTAGTTGAACAATTTTATTGAAGTCACTGCTTGTTTTTCTTGTAATTTCATGCTTTTTTATACAGTTATAGTAATAGTCAGAAAATGTATGCATGTTTACAGACTGACTCAACATAACATTTCTGTGGAACTTTTCACTTAACAATTTGCATCAACTAATTTTTGTGTGTTTTAAATACTGTATTTAAATCTTCCAACAAGATGAACCGCTTGTAACCTTATCGTTACGCGTAAGACCTGATTACTTATAAAGGTTTTCAGTAGCAGAAGAATACAATCAATACCTAATCTTTGTTCAATACACATTTATACTCACAGATTAAGCTCTCCCTAAAGTTCCTTTGCTTCCAAAGCATTGATGCTTTTCTCTGCATGACCTGCTCTACTGGGACAGAGCTTCAATGGAGGCCATGACCACAGCCCCTAAACATCTCTCATCATCTGGACCTGATCGCCACTCCGTTGACATTCCTCTCTCTCCCAGCAGAACGCGATCCTATTTTCCAAACAGAGTGCCAGCGGTGCAGACCCCCCACTCAGAGACTGGCACCATGCCCGTATTAAGTACAGAACAGGCTGGATGGCGCCACAAGTGCTTAAAGAAACATTTAATGTTTCACAAGGCAGTAAGAGTTGGGATTACGCTCTGCAGTTCTTTAAAGCTTGCGGTGCACTGTTGGGCTTTCATGCCATGCTACATGAGGGCACAGTCTGTTACGAGATGCGCCGCTGTGGAACAGATCCAGATTTGAAGGGTTGCACCTGCACCTGGCATGGGCATGAAATGACCAATAAAATAAATCTTGAAAATGTTCCCAGTACAGCAGGACATTTGATATAACTGATGGGGGCTACCTTTAAAAAATCTCCAATTGACCTAAAAAAAAAAAAAACTAAAATATAAATCTTTTTACTGCCTTTTCGATCCTAGACTGATGTTCTAATTATACAATATCTTTATGATAAAAGATTTTACATACATTTAATTAGGGAGTCAGTTTTAAAATGACCAAAAAGCAAACTAAAGATATTTATACCAATTGTTATATTTTGGTGGATTCCATAATCAATCAATCAATCAATCAGTTTTTATATAGCGCTTCTTTAGCAATTGGTTTCAAAGCGGCTTCACAAAGTCCCCGTGAGGATCAGGCAGAGCAGACAGGAGTTCCCTCTGAGACGGGACTCATCGATGAACGGTTTGCCGGACAGGACCTGAAAAACAAAAAACAAACAAAGACAAAACAGGAACTAAGAAATGGAGAAAACGGTTAGTAAACTGTAACATAGACAACAAACAAGTGATCAGCATCAGCTGCAGGAGGAGAGATAAATAATGAGGATAGGTTAGAGAGGAACATTGAAAAAGAAAAAAAATTAGCAAATTGTACAGTAAACACACACTTTAAGAATATGCCCTGTATATCCATAGACGTAGTGTCTGTGATGTCACCCGGAGATTTCTGGGGACATTAAAAGAGGTTCTGAGTAGGCGAGCCAGTCATAGTCTTCACTTCAGGGACATCGCCATAGCCAAAATGTCTGATTGGCTGAAGGTTTAAATCTTAATATATCGCAAAAATACATGTGTGAACATTTTTCTTTCAGCTTCAAAGTTGGTCAGTTTTAACATTGGAGTGAATGAGAACTCGCTCACTTCTGGAGTCAGCCTCTAGCAGACAGTAGAGGAACTGCAGTTAAGCCACTTCCTATTACATATTGAGAGGGAAAGTTGCCGCTAGCTTGCACTACAGCTCCCTATTTAAGAATTGTCATTCACTGCACCCATAATTTGGTCCTTGACAAAAAAAAAATATTGGGTACTCCTGGTTCACAGCATCTTCCCAGAGCAGACACATAAAGGAATCATAAACCCTCACCATCAGCCGAGAGTTTGCACCACCTTGCACCCAAATTCATCCACAATCCTCGACACCTTGCATGTCCTCATTCACTCCACTCACAGAAGATCAGGTGTCCAAACTCCTTCACTCAGCGCATCCAACCACCTGCCCCCTCGATCCCATCCCCTCTCACCTTCTACAAACCATATCACCTACCATCACACCTGCCCTCACTCACATCATCAACTCCTCGATCACTACCGGCACTTTCCCTAACACCTTCAAGGTGGCCAGAGTCACCCCGCTTCTCAAGAAACCTACACTGAGCGGGTCGTCTTCAATCAACTCTCTACTTTCCTGACTCAGAACAAGAAGCTTGATGACAACCAATCAGGCTTCAAGAATGGACACTCAACTGAAACGGCTTTGTTGTCTGTAACGGAAGCACTGCGAGGGGCCAGGGCTAACCACAGATCATCTGCCCTCATCCTACTAGACCTCTCTGCAGCGTTTGACACGGTCAACCATCAGATCCTTCTCTCCACTCTTTCTGCGATGGGCATCATTGGAACTGTACTCGATTGGCTTGAGTCCTATCTCACTGGTAGATCTTTCAGTGTCAGGTGGAGGGGTGAGGTCTCAAACACTCATAACCTACTCACCGGGGTTCCCCAGGGTTCAGTCCTTGGCCCCCTTCTCTTCTCCATCTACACCACCTCCCTGGGCCCTATCAACCTCAGACAAGGATTCTCCTACCACTGCTACGCTGATGACACTCAACTCTATCTGTCATTCCCCCCCTGATGACCTGTCAGTAACTACCCGCATAACTGACTGCCTGAACGACATCTCTACTTGGATGAAGAACCATCACCTACAGCTCAACATGGCCAAGACAGAACTTCTGGTAATCCCGGCCAATCCCTCTGTGCATCACGACCTCACCATCCAGCTGCAATTCTCTACAGTCACCTCTTCTCCTTCAGTCAGAAATCTTGGAGTGATTTTGGATGAACAGCTGTCCTTCAAAGACCACATCACAAAGACAACTTGAGCGTGTAGATTTGTACTGCACAACATTTGAAATATCAGGCCCTTCTTAACTGAGCACGCAACTCAACTCCTGGTTCAGCCTCTGGTCCTCTCACGTCTGGACTACTGGACGCCCTCCTAGCAGGACTTCCAGCAAACACGCTCAAACCTCTGCAGATGATCCAGAACTCTACAGCTCTTCTCATCTTCAATAAACTGAAGCGAGCTCATGTTACTCCTCTCTTCATCACTCTTCACTGGCTCACCATCGCAGCTCGTGTTAAATTCAAATCACTGATGCTGGCGTACAAAACTATCTCCAGATCAGCCCCTGTTTACCTCCATGAGCTCATACGCTCCTACATGCCCTCCAGAAGCCTGCGCTCAGAGAAGGAACAGCGACTCGTTGTTCCGTCCCAGAAAGGCAGAATATCTCTCAGCAGAAACTTCTCTTTCACTGTCCCTGGCTGGTGGAACAAACTCCTGATCCAGTCAGGAGAGCACCAACACTAACAGCTTTCAAAAAGCAACTGAAAACTCTTCTCTTCAGGAAACACCTACTATAAAAAAATATTTTAAAAACTTTATTTTTTCCTCCTCTGTCTTTATCTTCTTCCTTTACTTCCTCGCTGCTTTGGTTTATTGATCAGTTGATACAATTTGTATTATGAGAAGCTGAGATAGACTTTGACGATGTAACAGATTGCATATTGTCTCTCCCCTAATGTAAGTCGCTTTGGACAAAAGCGTCTGTTAAACACATAAATGTAAAATGTAAATGGAAGGCAATCAAACTCCACTCCGAAAGACTGGTTTCGATTCGGGGACCTTCTAACTGAGATTCACTTTTCATAAAAAAAATCCCCCAGCAAATGACTATGTTGATTAACAATACAAAATTTCTCAGACACTATACTTTCTCACTGTAGCATCTCAAAACCTGCAGGCGAGTGTGAAGTACACCCAACACGCTCATGTAACCCAAGCTAGCAGTATTACAGGGGTCCTGACACCTCGCATTAGGAGGAGAACTGCATCTCTCGAGCTATAAACACCAAGGTGAACCCTCGACTGTCCACACCAAGCACATTCCTGGCCTTTTGTCACAGACACACTTCAGATCAGCGTTGCATTATTTGAGCAGTTAGTAACCAAGACACAGAGACGATAAAATAGGAATTTAGAGGATTTTGTGGTAGTGAAATGATGGAAATTAAGTGTTTTATCAGCTGTGGAAGAAATACAGAGACTTTGACAGGTTTGACAGGTCCTCTCTTTGTTTCTAGTGAATTGAATGATTTAACCTAATATGAAAAAAACCCGCTTCACCACGAATTACAATTTTACAAACAACAATCCCAAACTGAATGTTTTGGAAAACTGAAAGTTTTGAAAGCTACTGGCTTTCTGTAAGTATGCTAGAATTTTGTATCAGTGATTATCTGAAATGAAAACACTAGAAGATAAATTTGCTATTAATTTTATTTAAATTGATCAAGATTGGGGTGGAAAGAGTGCATGTTTAAAGTACTGTTAATCCAGTAAAAAGTTCATCGTTCACTCATTTATTAACTCAAGTAACACTCAAGTAATTTCTTGAGTAGTGAGTAACATTTTCAGAAGCTGTGTTTTCTTTTATTTTTTCCCCAAGCTGTTGCAGTGATGATGTACACTTCTGGTGTTTGATGTCGCATACACAAATTGTGAGTCAACGTGGCATATATATAATGACCTTTCTCAGGTTAACCTTGCACGCCCAATTTAAGCTTGATAAAATGGTGCTTGACCCTGCCAAAACAATCTGACTTTGAATTGTGTTGATTTGAATTATTGACTATAGTAATTTAATAAAACGAAAAATTATATATTATATTTTATATAAATTATATAAAACAGACCATTCTTCTCTGTAACTATGAATCAGCCTTATTACTTGCATGATTAACAAATCACTCGCATGCTCCTAAATCTTCATCGACTGTTCTGTGATCATCTACTCTTTTCTATTGATGACCCCGACCAAGTTTCTGTAAGATCTGAATTTTGCGGTTTGAATTTTTGAATATGGAATTTTCTCATCTTGAAAACGCCAAATGTATTTTTACGAACTGAAAGTTTGTGAACTTTGAAAATACTTTACACGTGTATCTTATTTTATTATCAAAAGTATGCCTTTACAAAAATCAGTTGTTTTATATTTAAGAAGTTCAATATTCAAGTTACGAAATTAAAATTAGGCAATTCAAACTCAAAATCTGTGTTAATGGCATAGAACACTCATTTGTATTAAATTACATTTGTTAATAATTCAAAATCAACACAGTTCAAATAAAACATTTTTTGGCAGATCTCGAGCTCCGTAGATAAATGCACAAACTCAACTCCTGTATTGATTACCTTCTGTACTGAACCTTCCTTGATAAAACTGAAATTTGCTTGTTAAAACTGAACTTAACATGTTAAAACTGAACTTAACTTGAAAAAACTGACAGGATGAAGAAACTCTCTTCCTTGGATATGATTAGCTACCTACAAAAAAGAGAATCTGAAAATAGCCACCTCACTAATTACCTTAAATTAGTGTCATTAGCAAAAAGCACCTTCTGTTTCACACCATCCCTTCACAGCAGCAGTGAATGATTAGCATTAGCATTCACAGGAAAAACTGCTTTGCACCAGACGGCTAATGCTACTATAATCTTTTAAATATGTCAAACCATTTCTGGAGAGGCGTTAGCAGTTTTCTCACTTTAGGATGACTAGAGAAACTGTTAATTGAAGAATATACCCCTTTTTATTGGTTTGGCTACAGACATGCAAAGTCAGATGCACATGCGCAATGAAACAACAACACGTACAGAGGAACATGTGTCACCCATCAGCCATTCTTAAAATTAGTAGGGCTGTAGAAAAATATTGATACGTCTAACTAGCGCAATCATTGTTTTTACGATAGTGTATCGATAGTCCAACCTCAAGTTGTGGCAAACGACCTTCTCCTCCACTCCAGTAGATGTCGCTAACTAGCCATCAACAAAATGCTAAGCAGTACAGTATCAGAAGTAAGCAAGAGTGAGTATGGCGAAAAATATTCATATATAATATAATTTAAAAAATATAATGTTAATATTAACTGTTTATTTCATTTATGTTACTTTAGTGGCATATACTTTTTAGTTAAGTGTTTAATAACAATATGCACTTCATACATTTCATTGAGTTCTGTGTTCAATAACACTGTGCAGTTATAATGAATTGAAATAAATTGGAATTTGAATTTTTCTGCTGACTGCTGATTAGGTTGTCAATATAATGTGACACATGTATTAATACAAACTATTGCAATATATCACAATATTTATTGTATCATGATTGTATTGTGAGTCATATATGCTGATATGTATCATATCGCAAGGCTCTTGCCAATACACAGCGCTAAAAATTAGTCGCTAGAAATGATCATCTTCTTTAACAGCTCACGTTCAACCATCCCCTGACACCAATCACTCTGGTAAAGGGCAGCTTTTCAACCACTAAACTTAAAGAATAAATCAGTTTTTTATTTAATTGTACAACAACAGATGTTTGCTTGTTTAAAGTGCTGATAATGGACTGCCCAGCATGTGCCTCAGAGATTGACTATTTACACTTCTGATGTTTGATGTCGCGTATACACAAAAATATGTGAAGCAGAATCTCAAAAACAACTTTTGATTTTTTTTTTCTAAATCGGCAAATACCTGAATGGCACAGAATTAATGATCAGTGTAAAGACAATTCATCTACAGCACTAACGGAGCACAGAACTAAAGGTGCTCTTGACAAATGGTTCAAGCAGACAATTTGCAAACTTGGTGCTCAACCAAACTCCCCACAATCAAATCCGCCTTGGTTCATAGAGGCTGAAATCAGCCGAGTGCTAAAGTAATTGAAATTATATTTTAGTAAGTAAGTAAAAATTTATTTATAAAGCACGTTCTTACTTCTTAAGTGCTGTACAATCAATCAAAATACACAAAAGAAACAACAACATACAAAAGGAAGTAAGATATTTAAAACCAATAACAGATGTAAATTCCTTACAAAATAAATTAGTCTTTAGTGTTTTTTTTAAGTCACAATATGGGCAAAAAGACAGATATCTGGAGGAAAATCATTCCAAGGGGCAGCCACAGAAAATGCTCTGTCACTCCTAGTCTTCATATTGAATCTAAGGACCTCCATAATACCCTCATCAGCTGCTCGCAGGGACCTCATGGAATGAGACGGAGACAGGAGTTCAACTACATATGTGACCATTGATGACCCTATACAATACAATAACAGAATCTTAAATGGTATTCTAAAACTTTATGGAGGCCAACAATGTAAGGCAAAAACCGGAGTGATGCGTAATCTCATCGAGTTT
This sequence comes from Danionella dracula, assembly GCA_900490495.1. Classification (NCBI taxonomy): domain Eukaryota; kingdom Metazoa; phylum Chordata; class Actinopteri; order Cypriniformes; family Danionidae; genus Danionella; species Danionella dracula. Next base: position 913,003 of record UELW01000051.1, read on the forward strand.
CAGAAATCTACTAGTAACCAATCTCTTGATTTCAACCAGGCATGTCAAGATTGGGTCGATAGACTAACCCATCTTTAGAGGAAGGTAGAGCTGAGTATCATCAGCATAACAGTCAAACAAGATATTGTAATTGTGTTAAAATAAAGGAGACCCAAAATTGAGCCCTGTGGAAAGCAGTGTTGTAGACAAGAAGGAATGTTTCACAGAAAACGAATGCACCTTGAGATAAGACCTAAACCAATTTAGAGCTCTCATGAATTTCAGAGAGGTTCCTTTAAACCTTTCCTTTCCTTTAAACATTGAAGTGTTCTGTAGATATTTATTATACAAAAATCCAACAAGTTGTACCTTTAACAGTTCCCAAGGAAAAAGTAGCGACATTTTAACGACTCATTCATTACATTCCAGTTCATTGACAAACAATTAAGCCTCTCAAATGGTGAGAATCTTTTGTCACCAGTGGCAGTAATACACATTCCTTAGTTCACCTAAAAGCTACATTTGGGCCACCATGCATCCCAATCAGGCACCATTTGCATGTGACAAAAAATGTTGCAAAACAGACCACCAAGACAAAAGCAACAAAGCCACGGAGGTGACAGCAGCTAACTACAACAGAGACATCACTCTGGGCAATCTCCTCCTCATTCCTAGCCTCCAGTAGCTAAATTTGGCACAAGTCGGAGTGTCTTGTCCCTGGTTTTCACACCTGTCATGCCATCACCATCCAGGTCCCAAACTCTTGGGTTACGTTTTAATGTCCTGTTGTCACAGGACTGGGCCTCTGTGTGTGTTCCCCAGAACTCTCACCATGGGACACAAGCTAACACAGGGAGATCAAAGAAAGGACACAAAGAAAATTTTGTAGTGCTGTGATCATGGCCAGACTGTAGCTCCGGGGTGGACGTGACTCCAGTGGAGGAGCCAGGACTCTAAGCCGAGACTACTGCTAGAGATGCATCAATAGGGATTCATTTCCTCCGTTTGTTCTCATCTGAAGATCCCTAGATATGTCTAAAGTGATATTTACACAAAAAAAACTCTACCCTGTTTGCTTGAATTTCTAAAAATTGAATTTGAGTTTTTAATTTTCATTCATTCATCTTCATGTCGGCTTTCTTCCCTTTTGGGGTCGCCACAGCGGAACGAACCGCCAACTCTCTGGCATATGTTTTACACGGCGGATGCCCTTCCAGCAACAACCCATCGCTGGGAAACATTCACACACACTCATTCACTCTTTAACACTATGGACAATCGTTCTTACTCAATTCACTTATACCGCATGTCTTTGGACTTGTGGGGAAACCAGAGCACCCGGAGAAAACCCACGCGATCACGAGAACATGCAAACTCCACACAGAAATGCCACACGACCCAGCCGAGCCTAGAACCAGCGACCTTCTTGCTGTGAGACGACCGTGATACCCACTGCGCCACCGTGACGCTCAGTTTTTAATTTTAAATACATAAAATTTTTTAACCCAGATCATTTGATTCATACAAAAAAAAACTATATTTTAAGGTATAATAATAACTGAATTTAAATAAAAATGTCTTATGCTCAAGTCGTTACCACTGCAGGTAAAAGAGGTTCTAATATAGAGACTTATAGGATATGTGTTGTAGGAAGAGATTGCTAAAGCTATAGGTGCCTTCGTATCCTTTTTGATGAAACAATCAACTACAAAAAAATCGAAATCGATCCAGTCATTTCCCAGCTCAGGACCAAAAATGCAAATAATATTTTTTTCCATTGAATGCAATGAATGTCAATTTATTCTGAAAATTCCTACAATTTCTCTCAAGAGGCTCCATGCCCCATGAACACACCTTTTTTCCCTAAACTTTAACATTTTTAAATTGACTAGAACTAGAACTATCAAACTATAAATTTATAAAATTACACTCAAATTATAGAATAAGTGACTATTTATTAGTATATCAAGCATTTAAATAAAATTAAATAAAAAATGGCAAGAAACGTCAAGAATCTTCATGCTATACATTTTTTTTTTACCTTTAAAATGCTTCAAAATTAAGAGCTGAACTTGAATACACTATTTTAATTTGCACCAAACTAGAGCATTGAAAATTCAAAAAGTCCTCCAGAGGACATGCTCCGGAATCCTTATAAAACCTGTTGAGATCAAGCCACTCTGCAAACAAAATCAAATGAGTATTTGACACAATTTTGCATCTGTTGAGCTTTTTATCACCTTTGGAACTTAGCAGTGTGACATTGCTTTTTTAGTTGTTGTTTAAAATTTCAACAACAATGCAATTTCATGGCTAAGTCCGTTTTTAATGAAAATATCCAATAATACAATAATCGGACAGTACACATTTAAAAAAAATCTTTCTATCATAATAGTTGTTTCAATTTCGTTACAGTAGGGAATTGTAATATGTGGATCGGGTTATTAAACAGTTCTTTGTAATTATGAATTATAAGGTACATTTTCTTCTTAGTTTGATCTGATTATGCTTGCTGAAGTAAAAGATTCCTATGTTTTATATACGATTAGGTTTAAAATGTTCCCTACTGAGTACGTCGGTAACTTGTCAGGTCTCAGGAGCTAAAACATTTAACTTCTCCTCCGGTTAATCCTCAGCAGTGAAGAGTCTTCCTCAGCGTCGCTCGTGTAAACCAAAAAAGTACAAAGCACAAAAAAGTGTAGACAAAAACATTTGTGAAACAACGAAGATGCGAAAGGGGAGCTACAATATAACAAGAGACCACTGTACAAGAAAATATGTTTAAAAATATGAACAATTGCAATAAATGTGAAATTGTCAAGCTTAAAATCCATCATTTATTCATCTTTTTAGAATAGATTGACTCTTACTTAACTGACTGACTTAACTCTACAGACGCAAGAATGAAACAGAACACTTTAAGAGTTGGTGATCTCAAAAGCTAGAGCCCCAAATCTCTCTACTTGACTCTGTGTGTGTGTCCCCAAGTGTCAGAATCCCTGGTGTTTTGTGCCCAATCATTGGCACCCCTGTAAACGTCTGCTTTGAAGAGGAAGCCTACAAAAACACCGCTAGTAGTCATCAACGTACACCTTAAACTGAGCCCACCCAGAGGCAGGTTCTGTCGGGAACTGTCATGGGTGACTGTTTTCTGTGAGTGTCTGATAAATGAGTCCAAGTAGCTGGTCACAAACATGATTTGAGTGCATCAGATATCTGGTCTCAGTGTCTTTATTTTCTGGCAATATAACTTTAGTTGTGAATAAGTTATGCTTTACTGTTGACAAGAGCAAGAACCCAACCAAATGCAACTTCATGATGACTAGAAACACTCTTAAAATCTCGATGAAATAACAAGTAACAAAAGGCATTCGTCTCACAAAAGGCTTTCTGTGTGGTCTTTCATCTCGCCATCCTTCAAAACTCTCTACCTCAACTTGTGTGAAGAAAAGTGTTGGAAATAGGGCTGTAGCTGTTGAATATTTTAGTAATCGGGAATTCCACAGAAAGTTCCACTCGCCTGTAGACATTCAATGGTTGAAGGCTCTGAAACTGTGATTATAATTACATCAAAAACTCATCGAAATCCCTTTTAAATGGAAAGTGTGAAACAACGGTGTCTTTACCATTAACTTTCGTTTCATAACAACAGTTTGCACTTTATAAACTGTTTTTTGTCACATTTCCACCATGTTTTTTTTTGCCAACACTCGCACAGTTATGTTATTATTAATAACTTATAAGAGCAATAAAAGAGTGGAACAATACAGCTGAAGGTTTTTCCAGTTTGTCTAGATCTTTCACTACGCTGACAAAAGTAGTGCAACAATGTAATGTTGTGATGTCGTAACGTTCAGCATGGAACGTTATGGGGTTTATACAATTATCTTGGCCAACATCAACATATTAAAGGTAATATTAATATTTGCGATGCTGACAGAGCATTTAACACTACTTTTATCTGGCGACACCCTTCCCATGGTGGGCACTCGCTGAAATACGAAAGCTACTTCACAACTGTCTCTTCACGTGAGATTCACACGTGAAACGTAAAGGTATTAACAGGTGTATGTAAAAGGTATTTGAAGGTATATGATTTCCTTTTAATGTGAAAATAAAGAAGAAAAGGAGACTGTAATGATCACTCCATGCTCTGCGTTTTCTGAATGATCCAGCAACCATCATCTCTCTACAGGAGTGGGCTCTTTCTGTTTCAGTCCAGCGGAGCTTCACAAATGAGGATTGATGTAAAAAATAGCTGTGCAACTTGATTAATACGGTCGCTAAAAGAGTCCAAGTTGAGCAAATCTTTGAACGATTACTGAACTGTGATCTTGCCCGCACAGTGCATGGAGTGAACTGTGAAGAACGACTGTTTGTGACTAACGCCGCATAAAGGTACAAAGAGTGAACAAACCGACCGAGTTAACACCTGCCAGCCAATCATTATCCAGTATTCAGACACACCACGAGATAAAAGGAATTATTTGAGGCGGATAATTTTGCCTTGATTAATTTTTGTAATCGAGTTATTTGCGTAACTTGAGGAATTGTTTCAGCTCTAGCTGGAAATAAATGTAACAATGTATTTTATATCCATAAGGAAGAAAAGTCTGATCAGATCAGAAGTCTGTTACGCTACATCAAACCAGTCGTTCAACAGAGATGAAGAAGAACATGTTTCAATCTTTGGAGAACAACAAAAATTTCAAGGCTGATCAGAATGCATGCATATCACTGGCCTACAGCTAAAATGAGTAGTTACGTACAGTCAGTGTGGTGATGCAAACCGTAACATAACATAACATAACAAAAAAGACACTCAACTACACTTGGGATACCATAATATTCACATTAAGCTCCTGGGAAGAGATGGAATATCTGGACTGTTTTTTAATAGGTTTCTGGAACCTTCAGCTTCTTAGGAGCCTATAAGCAATCTCTCACTTGCTGGTCAGTTGATACAATTTATATTATGAGAAGTTTACATTTACATTTATGCATTTGGCAGACGCTTTTGTCCAAAGCGACTTACAGAAGGAGAAATCACCAATGCCCCTGGGATGCTGAGATGCTGGGGATTGATCCCAGGACCTCTTACATGCAAAGCATGCGCTCTACCACTGAGCTACACCCCAGAAGTTGAGATAGACTTTGACGGGGTAACAGATTACATATTGTCTCTCCCCTAATGTAAGTCGATTTGGACAAAAATGTAAATGTTCATGTTTAAAATGTCTCAAATTGTGTTCCCAGGAAGAACTCTGTTTCTAAATGTATTGACGGGGTAATTCAAGTGTTTTTTTGTCTCTGATAACTTTGTCTCTGATAATCCCTCCCCATCTTTTCAAACCAAAGTGGACATTTTTTTTTACTTATCTCTCATTTCTTGAATTTATTTATTTTTGTTTAAAGACTATCTTGATCTATTTTTTTCCATCCGATAGAAGCCCCACTAAGTCAACCTTAAAAAAGTGTCTTCTTATCAGAGTTAATTGATCCAAATCTATTGCTTGGTTTTAAATCAAACAAATACATATTACTTAAACAGTAGAATATATTTTGTGTGTCTACATGGTTGTGAATCACTCTAATCAACAACCGATCTATACTTGTAAGCCAAGGTCAGCTGGTTATGATAGTAATCCAAGTGAAGTATTATCCAAAAAGAGCAGATGATAACCTGGATCTGACTGTGAGACAGCTAAATACTGTGCAATCGAGTTAAAACTCAAACAAAAGCGTTTATTTGATACCTCTCTGTGTGATGTATACAATTAAAAGTGAACTCAATGTCACAAGCGACTAAAAAGCCAATCAACAAGAGAGGTGAAGTTTGAATTCTATTCGTCTTCAGATTGGCATGTGACAGTAACAAACGAAAAAGGATGAGTAGATGCACAAACACAGATTGAGCTGTTGTATGGAGAAAACTAATGAAGTCTAATATTAGGAACATCTGCGATAGTTTCACTCTAGGTCTGTTCACTCCATACAAGCCGTAACTCACAGATATACATTTTAAAAGAATGACAGACACATCTACCACATCCCTAGTGGAAATGACACAATTATAGTAGATGGTTGATAACAAATTTTGAGGATTACTGCATTTTACTAAAATAGAAAATAACACTATTAACTATCTTATCTGAATGTGGATAACTGCTTTAAATATTTTATTGTATTGCCCCTCATTCACAAAGCCGTATGCACTGAAATGGTTAAAGTAGACACAGTGAACACCGTTTTGGGAACAGGTACAGGCACTTACATAAGACAAAACTGGACCACTTGATCACTGATTGCTTTTTAATGGGTAGATGATGAAGAATCTTGTGATGGTGTTCTTTTTCAAGACATGCTTGGAGCTGTGCATGACAGCATGTGAAACAACAAACTGGCACACATTAGAGAGCCCTCAGTCAACCAATGTGGGTGGAGGACCACACTGCTGCATCACACTCAAAATAGGTGGTCTCAAAATGGATAGTTACAGATTTATGTTGAAACATTCTCCAAATGTTGACATTGCATTAACGAAGAATCTGGCTAACTGTACAGTGCTTTATATTTTAAGCACGTTGCTGGATTGTGACTAATGTGAAAGGTACCTCAAAATCCAAAAGTAGGAAGTAGCCACAGTATACACGTCAACGGAATAGCTCCAAGGATGAGATGACTTTCATATAAGACTGGCGTCATTATCACTATTTACAGAATCTCTGTTGAAACCTGAGCCTATGTTCAGAGCGGCAGTGACTGAGCTCAGCCTTCCCAAACATTGGATCCCAGTTTGAGCACACTATTGACTCTGTAACATTACTCACATTCTCCTCAATGTCAGAAGGCTGGAGACTTCTGGTGACTTAACAGCAAAAGGACTGGAGTGGCTCCTCAAACAAAGGCCTAGTTGGATGCTGATGTCAAGGTTCCTGGATATGTTGCAAAACTTGGTCACTAAATGTGCTTATCGTCTTTGAAAAACTTGATATTTATTAAGGTTATTAAAATAGTGCACCTAACGCTTGAGTAATAAATCAAAGTGATAAAATACAGTTTCTGATGAAGCCATTCTATTTTAAGCAAATGTAGTATATTGACCTGTTAGCATGTGAACAATCAAATTAGAAAAAATTATACAAAATGGAGTAAAAGCTCAAGTATCCAACATATCATCCAGCCAGAATTTTGGCTAGTTAATTGATCTTAGTTATGCTTAGCCACAGTGTTGTGGTGCAGCGAACCGAGCAGTATGTTCACATTTAAAGTCTGTGAAAGTAGTAAGTCCTGGATGTTTTTTTTTCTGGTGAGAATCCAAAGAAGGCGAAAGGTTCAAGCTTCTCAATCCCACAATGCACCACGGTAAACACACCTTGCTGACACTCTACTGTCACACAACACCCCTGACACTTTTCTCCACCCACTCCAACCTGCCTGCACTCACCTCTTCACCTCTTTTCCACACTCCCCGTCGCACTGGACTGTTGACCCCAAATACCTAAACTCCTCCACCTTCTTGACCTCAGCCCACTGTAACCTCACTGTTCTACTTCCCTCCCTCTCGTTCAAACACATGTATTCTGTCTTACTACTTTCATTCCTCTTCTTTCTAGAGCAGACTTCCAACTTTCCAGGTGTCCTTCCACCTGCTCTCTACTCTCACTACAGATTACAATGTCATCTGCAAACATCATTGTCCATGGAGATTCCTGTCTGACCTCATCTGTCAACCTGTCCATCACCATAGCAAACAAGAAGGGACTCAAAACCGATCCTTGATGTAGCCCCACCTCCACCTTGAACTCCTCCGTCTGACCTACAGCACATCTCAATGTTGTCATACTCCTCTCATACATATCCTGAACTACTCTGACGTACTTCTCTGCCACTCCTGACATCCTCATACAGGACCATAGCTCCTCTCTTGGCACCCTGTCATACGCTTTCTCTAAATCCACAAAGACGCAGTGCAGCTCCTTCTGACCATCTCTGTACTTCTCCATTAGCATTCTCAGAGCAAAAATGGCATCAGTAGTGCTCTTCCTGGGCATGAAGCCATACTGCTGCTCGCAAATATCCACTTCCCTTCTTAGCCTAGCTTCCACTACTCTTTCCCAGAGTTTCATTGTGTGGCTCATCAACTTTATACCTCTGTAGTTGTTACAACTCTGCACATCACCCTTGTTCTTAAAGATTGGCACTAGGACACTTCTCCTCCATTCCTCAGGCATCTTCTCACTCTCTAGAATCCTGTTGAATAACCTAGATAGGAACTCCACTGCTGTCTCTCCTAGACACTTCCACACCTCCACAGGGATGTCATCTGGACCAACAGCCTTTCCACTCTTCATTCTCCTCAGAGCCTTCCTCACCTCATCCTGCACACTCTCCTCGCTCGTTAGAACCCTTCCATCTCTATCTTTAATCACCCTTATCTGTTGCACATCCTTCCCATCTCTGTCTCGCTAATCTGTACAATTCCTTCTCCCCTTCCCTTGTGTACAACCTGGCATACAACTCATCATATGCCTTCTGTTTGGCCTTTGCCACCTCCCTCTTCACTCTGTGAGCTGTGATTCCTTGTAGTCCAGCCTACTTTCTTCAGTCCTTTCGATGTCCCACTTCTTTTTAGCTAGCCTCTTCCTCTGGATGATGTCCTGTACTTCCTCATTCCACCACCATGTTTTTTTTTATCTTCTTTCCTTCTTCCTGCTGACACACCTAGCACCTTCCTACCTGTGTCCCTGATCACTTCTGCTGTAGTTTCCCAGTCCTCTGGAAGCTCTTCCTGACCACCCAAAGCCTGTCTCAGCTTCTGTCTGAATTCCTCACAACCGTCTTCCTTTTTCAACTTCCACCACTTGGTCTTCTTTTCCATCTTTCCTCCCTTCTTCTTCCTGACCACCAGAAACATCCTACACATCACCATCCGATGCTGTCTGGCTACACCGGTCTCTCCTACCACTACTTTGCAGTCAGTGATCTCTCTCAGATTGGCTCGTCTACTTAGGATGTAGTCCACCTGCGTACTCCAACCACCACTCTTGTAGGTAACTCTATGTTCCTCCCTCTTCTGGAAATAAGTGTTAACTACAGCCATTTCCATCCTCTTGGCAAAGTCCACCACCATCTGTCCTTCTGGGTTCCTTTCCTTAACACCAAACCTGCCCATCACTTCCTCATCACCTCTGTTGCCCTCGCCCACATGACCGTTGAAGTCTGCTCCCACCACTACTCTCTCCCCTCTGGGAAAACTCTCCATAACCTCATCTAACTCACTCCAGAATCTCTCCTTTTCTTCCAGCTTACAGCCTACTTGTGGAGCATAACCACTCACTACATTCAACATCACCCCTTCAATCTCTAACTTCAAACTGATCACCCTGTCAGACACTCTTTTCACCTCTAAAACATTCCTCACAAACTCCTCCTTCAGGATCACTCCTACCCCATTTCTCTTCCTATCCTCACCATAGTAAAACAGTTTGTATCCCCCTCCAATACTACACGCTTTGCTACCCTTCCACCTGGTCTCCTGCACACACAGAATATCTACCTTCCTTCTCTCCATCATGTCCGCCAGCTCTCTACCTTTCCCGGTCATTGTACCTACGTTGAGAGTCCCTATTCTCAGACCTATACTCTTGCCTTTCCTCTTCTCTCTCTGCCCAGTAGTCCAATTTCCACCAGCACCCTGTAGGTCAACAGCACCGGTGGCGGTCGTTGTTAACCCGGGCCTCGACCGATCCGGTATGGAAATTGAATTGATGACTTGCATATTTGGTTTTGGCATGTTTTACGCCGGATGCCCTTCCTGACGCAACCCTCTCTATTTATCCGGGCTTGGGACCGGCACAGAAGTCACTGGCTAGAAACCCCTGTGGCTAGATTCTTCTCAAATCCATACTATTTAGTAAATACTGAATGACAGATTTACTTTATCTTTACCAAGACCGGAATTTGAGTGGTTAGCAAGTGATCCATGTCAAGCAAGTAGTGATATGGAATCTGTGTGTCAATAGTCAAGGATGAACTTCTTCTCCATTTTGTGGCAGCATAACCAATTAGAAGCTTCCTACCATAGTCCCGTATAAGAAACCAGCAATGGTGGCGGAGGGAGTTCACCTACAAGAAAGCAGATAAGTAGAGCTTTCTAACATTTATTCAGAACACTACATTAGAAGGCCAAATTAATTCTGAGCTTAAATCCTAATGTTTCCCCGAGTTCTTGCATTGTACTGCATTGGTTGATTTGAAATAAGGCTACAATAATGCATTAACAAGACAAAATGAAAGTGATTCATGAGCAACAATTCTTTAAACGAATTCATATAATTACAAGACACATTTGACTCATTTCAGAGTAGTCAGAATCAAAAAGATCTTTATTGACACGTTTGCAGCACACAGAAGGAATTTGTTGTGGTACAGGGGTACTCTCCAGTGTTGGTACAAAAAAGACACAATAACGTTGCACAGTAGCACAGGTATCGTTTCACCCATTACATAGTAACACAGTGACACAGATTATATAAGTAAATTACTCAAGCTAAAAGTAAATAGAATATAACGTTATTCTATAAATAGAGGTTGTAAAATATAAAGTAGCATTCATTCAGGAACTTTCCACACGTTTTTCAATTCCCGGTTTGAACACAGCTTTAGAGTAGTATTTTGCTACATGCAAACTCAATATTTCCTGCCTAACTCTGTATGGGATACATTTTTTTCTCTCACAATTCTAGACTTTTATGGGTAGAAAGAATAAAGCTTTCTTCTATGAAGCAGAATGCTGGATTGTGAAAAGATGTTTCAACGCAAGATTATTAGCGAATTTTATTGGCCCTCATTCATCAAGCAATCTGCATGGAAATAGTTAAAGCAGAAATATAGCGCGCCATTTTTTGGAACATGCACTCAATTGAGAAAAAAAATCTTACTTGCTCCTCGGTTGCTTATTTAAGGATAAACGATTAGATCACTAGATCCCTTTTATCTCGAATTGAATAGTAACACAAGTGACATGCCGAGGAGTAAGAAGGGTAGAAGGGGGGTGTTCGAATTAGGGGTTTGAGGTCAAAAATTTGCATGTGCCTAGTACCAACCCCCGGAGTGTGGTGAAGGTGTGGAAGGAGGGATAGCTTGTACAAAAATTGATCGTTAACTGTTGGCTTGTGCGCTTATACTGGACTAGTACCAATATTAGTAACAATATTAGATAACCCCAGGTATGTAGTTAATTTAAACACAAATTCCTCCAGAACTAACGTTAATTGTTTAGGTAACCTCATATTCTATGTGGAGAGGTATAAATGGAGCAAAGCTATTCATTTGAGATTGTTTCGAGTTGTGTAGAGATAGACATCATGCGCAGCAACCAACTGATCTAATGTGTGCCAGCCAACCATTGGTTGCATCCATTTTATTTGAAAAATCTAAAATCTAAAACACTTAAAACATACTTATGTCCAAATATACTCCAAATGTTGTTTTTGCATTATAGAGTCCTTTAAAGTGTGAAGAGTAGCAAACAAATGATGATCAAAAGCTGCTTAAAAATTGAAGTGAAAATGGAAATCATTCCACTTTTCAGTGCGTATACAATTTTTATTAAAAGTTTATTCAAAAGTAACAAGCAGGTACAAAAACATTTCATGCAAATCTGCTACAGTCCCAAGAGTGATAGGGGGATTTAAATAGGGTTAGAGGGTTAGCTTATCTGAAACTGATAATGCTGAAAACAACCAGGCATTCGATCACCTGAGCTCTCCGATGATTCTACCATCTCCATTTATCATTCCTTAATTCGCAGTGCATAACATGGAGGATTTCATTACACACACTGAAATGTGCAACTCTATATTTAACTCTTTAACGAGGGTCCGGGATTCCACCGAGCCTTCAACCTAATCATTGTGTCTGCAAGAACTTCGCCTGGACATCCCCTTGCGTGCGCAAATGTCAGATCCCCAAAACGCACGACAGGCATCAACATCTGACTCCCTGAGCTTTTAACTACACCTTTACCACCACTACAAAAAGCAAATGCTAAGACACACACTACGAAATGCTCTTACACAACCGTAAAGGCTTCCATAACCGAGTCTTTTCACTGGAGAGGACTTTAGTGACGGTGTCAAATGCCAGCAATGAAAGAGCAAGCCGACCTAGGATTAGCTTTCTGGTGTTATGATCCATCTTTGTATTTTTCTTTGCCCTTTTTTCCACCCTGTTTAGATGGCAATTAGTGAGCTGGCAGGTCGGGCTGAGTTGCTGGGTATTGTTTATAGACAGCTGCTGGCCCCGATAAAAGCTAAGACCTATTGATGTATTCACCAGCTGTGCTTGTGAGCTAGAGCCTTCCTCGAGTACTCAGGCAAGAACTGTTCAGGACGCAGACTGACGAGGTTAGGTTGGGTTGTCTCAGTCGTTGGTAGTCAGAAGACATGATAGTCATATTCAGAGGAGATTAAGAAGTAAACAGTTTGCAGAGAATTGATTGGACAGCACAGTTTTTTGTTATCTGATGTTCGAGTTAAGGCTTAGAGGAAATAGCTAAGCATAACTCAAGTACATGCTGGAGAAAAATAAAACATTGAAAAATAATCTTGGATCATATTTGAACTAAGATGGTAATTGCAGCTTATTATCAGTAGAATTGATGAAAATAAAAATGTTCCTGATGCTTACACTTTTGTTTGAAGATTTACAGAAAAAGGCATCCAAACGTTTTGTGATCTGCTGACTAAAATGTTATATATTCTAACAAAGAATGTCTGCCTGACCACTGGGCCAAACTGCAGAAAGTACCAGCTCGTCCACTTACTTGGTTCTTCAGACAAGTATGACCAAATCAACTAAGGCTATGTTCAGACCGCAGCCCAAAGGGACCATTTTTTGCCAATATGCAAACTGTGTCAGATATTTTCAGTCTAAACAGCTCAAGAACCAGGTTACTTTCATAAGTGGTCCTGAATCTGATACATATCAGATGTTTTGCCATGCCACCTCAGTCTGAACAGCCAGGCTACATTTAATTAACTTTTACGTCATTGTATCGGGACAGACGTCACATTTCTGGACGTGGTTGGAGCATGTCACATCGATCATGGCTGAGGACAGAGCTGAGAGCCATCAGTGGAAAGAAAGTGAAAAAATATAACTAATAAATATTTCTTCGTCTTCTTGTTAATATAATTTGGTTGAAACGTTGCTGGAATTGATGATGGGAAATTAACTTAAAATAAAGCAATTCAATCTCCTCGAATCTCATTCTCATCTATGTTTACTTTCGTTTCATCAAAGCTCTTTTCCTGAGCATGCGCACATCACAGCGAGCACGATTGTATTCATACACATGTGAACGAGCACTCAAACAACATATCTCATTAAAAACCTAACTGAGCATTTAGACCTGCAGTCTGAACGATATTTTCTCCAGTGTTTCATTTAGTTTGGTTGTGGCTTTTTTCCTGGCAACTGTTCTTAATTTTCTTGTCTAATACATTTACATTTTACATTTACATTTTTGCTTTTGTCCAAAGCGACTTACTTTAAGGGAGACAATATGCAATCTGTTACACCGTCAAAGTCTATCTCAGCATCTCATAATAGAAATTGTATCAACTGATCAATAAACCAAAGCAGTGAGGAAGTAGAGGAAGAAGATAAAGACAGAGGAGGAAAAAAAGAAAGTAGTTTTTTTTTTTTTTTATAGTAGGTGTTACCTGAAGAGAAGAGTTTTCAGTTGCTTTTTGAAAGCTGTTAGTGTTGCTGCTCTCCTGACTGGATCAGGGAGTTTGTTCCACCATCCAGGGACAGTGAGCGAGAAGGTTCTGCTGAGAGATCTTCTGGCTTTGTGGGACGGAACCATGAGTCGCTGTTCCTTCTCTGAGCACAGGGTTCTGGAGGGCATGTATGATTGTATGAGCTCATGGAGGTAAACAGGGGCTGATTTGGAAATCAGCATTAGCGATTTGAATTTAACACGAGCTGCAATGGGGAGCCAATGAATAGTGATGAAGAGGAAAATACGTCTTTATTTTAGGCTTGCATTTATGAATAGGGCTTTTACTGTTTGTTGTTCCTAATTTTAGGATTGTCAGTGGGTTCCTCTGGTGCTGTTTTGTCATGAATGTTCTAATTGCTCCCACCGGCTGCTGATGTGCGCTGATCGCCTTTCCCAGACATTTATTCCTCTCTAGTGCTTGTCTCTGCTCACTGTTACGTTCAACTCTGCTGTAGTTTTTTGCGTCATTCTGTAGTCAAGTGTTATTTGATTGTATTTTGCAGACCCCCTGGTGTCATTTACATTACATTTACTCTTTTGTCCAAAGTGACTTACACTAAGGAGACAGAGAATATGCAATTTGTGTCAAAGCCAAAGTCTAAATTGGGTAGCAACAGAAGTTGTATCAGCTGATCAATCATAGAAGGAGGAAAATAGAGCAGAAGAAAGAAAACGTTAGGATTTGTAAGATTATTATTAAATTGTAAGTGTTCTTTGAAAAGAAAATAAGTTTTAGTTGCTTTTTGAAAGCTGTTCATGCGGCTGCTTTCCTGACTGGATCAGGAGTTTGTTTCACCAGCCAGGGACAGTGAGAGAGAAGGTGTCCTGTGGTATAAACTCAGATCAGCAGACAGTTTGGTTCAGTTTCTCCCTTAAAGAGAGAACGTTTTCTTTTCAGGGATTTATTCCCATAGAGGGGCGTCTTCACTTTTATTATTTCGTTTTACCTCTAAGTTGGAACTGTGAGTTGAATTGAAATTTTGTTTGTTTGGTAAATATTTATCTCTTTTTGTCTACTATTGTAAAATAAGTTCAAACCAGAATGCCCTTTCTGTGTCATCTTCGATCGGGAATCAGTCCATTTGTGCTGGTGCTTGACTGGTGTTGTTGAGTCACACCATTACAAGACTCAGAAGCAACATAGAGATAAGAGAAGCGATGTGTGCATGCCAGATCAGAGGAGTCAAAATGAGATGAAAACAGCAGATGATTTGGAGTATTGATCTGATTCCGATGACAGTATCGATACTTTGATCAATCTGCCCACTCCTATTCAGTCTGCCTTAATTGATTTGAAAACATCAATTAAACTTCTCTCAAATCAATTAAGCACTTTTACACCTTTTCACATTGTCTCCATTAATGAACTGTGGGATATTTCAAGAAGGCTGAAACCAACATTATTCTCTCTGGGTGTGGGTCACCCTGACCACTTTTCCAAGCTTTCTACATCAAATACACACCCTAGTAAATGTTTCTCTTAAGCTCTACCAATTTTTGGCCAATCTCTAAGCTTTTATAGAAAAAAACCTGTCAATGCACAGCTGACGATTTTCTTCCAGAGGGTCTTAGAATTAATTATAACTTCCTAGTTTATTTTTAAAGTCTTAAATGGTCAAGTTCCTTCCAACTTTACGGTAGTGGGTTACCGTGAATAGAGTTGCTTATGGAGATACAAGAGTGTATGTAAATGTATTTTTGCATGCAATTGTAAATTTTTTGCATGCGTTTTAGGGTTAATGTTGTTTTAAAATTATTTTTACAGAATTGTTATTACATAATAATTCTGAGCAATCAAAAAGGAGCTTAGGTAATATGTGAGGTAATATAGTAATATACATAGTACTTGTAGCCAATGGATGATCAAGATGTCAAATGACTGGATTTAGTTTTTTTTTAACAGCACAGGACCCAAAAAGGCAGACAAATAAACAGTTTTAGTTTATTTAAATTATCCATAATTATCCAGATGAACTGAACCACAGGTGGGAAAGATCCCTAAAATGTATATTTTGCTTTAATCTGTTTTATTGAGTCAGAATGCATAACCATAGAAGGTGAATCGGTGAATGACCTAATCATGGCTGCTATTAAATTGTGATGCTACAAACCAAAAATCTTTACCTAGTGACATACACACTTCGATAGCCTTTAATACATCACCACAGAAATCTTCTCCACAAGAAAATGATATGCCTTTGGGTTAAGCTTCTGCTGTGTTTGAGTAACTCGAAAGGGGAGATGTCTAGCCACTATGAGCCATCAATAAGTAAAGACAATACTGCCCGTCTTTAGCAGGACTAGACGCAAGCCTCATTTCTCCGAGTTGAAATAAGGCAAGACAAGCTGCGTCTATGACTGACTCCTTGATGACATATTCACAAATCTGTTTTTAGGGCTATAATCCCCATAACGCTGCAACTTGGATGAGGTCACATGTCCAGCAGAAGCCCCAGTCCACTCATTGTCCTTTGTATAATCTGTTGGTAATGTAATCTAGCACTGAGCCTGTCCAAACACAGAGTCAGGGATGTTGTAAAAATGTCTGGTCAGGGTAGTTGACTATCTTTACAGCTCAGAGCAGGTGTGGAAAGCTCTCGTGCCATCTCAGAAAAGTGCTTGGATAGGCATGACAATACATGGGTGGTAATTTAGTCCAATTACATGAATAAACAATAAATATTTTAACATTTGACTCGGGGTTATGATGCAGCTAATGTGAATGCAGTCACTCGATCAGCGAAGATTTTTCAACAAATGTGCAATGTTGAGAACGCTTTATTTTGATGGAAATCAAAACATATTCATTAAAAAGACAAATCCTGGGTTTTCACTAAGTAACTGGGCTCTGTTAAGACACAATTGACAATGTAAAGCCTGACTACTCGATAATGGAAAAAATTATAATCCTAATTATTTAGGGAATACATGAAATCATGATTATTTTAAACGATTATGTTTTGTCTTTGTAATGCAATAATGAACTTCATGTTTTAGTGCCAACTGTGATGCGCTCAATCAGACCTCAAACATCCCAACTTAATATACAAGAGAAAGGAAATATCCAAGCAGAGAACGGTTTTGTGAGTGTGTTAGAAAAGAATAATTTTTTTTTCTTATTTGTGTATTTGTGAAGAATTGTTTAGTAATAACATTAGCTAAATCAATCACATACATCAAACGAAACCTTATTGAATGTATACACAAAGCACAAGAGACAGCTTTCAACACAAATTGAAGAATTTTTTTTGTGATTTCATAACGTTAAAAAGAAGTGCCTAAGTTAGCCAAAGTAATTAGCTGCACTAAAAAAATTACTTGTTGGATGAACTCAATTAAATTGAGGGTAAAATGTCCATCCAAATATATAACTCCAACTGAAATTAAATACATCCAAGTATTTTAATCGAATCGAGTTAAGCAAACTATATTATATATTAAAATTGATTATATTTATGATATTGTGATATTGTTTGGTAATGTTTTGTTTTGTTTTCTTTTTATCTGTAACATCACACGGCACACGAGATAAAAAAAAAACACTTTTTGAACAAACAATGAAAAACTGTTTTTATTGAAAGGATTGAAAGATAAACTGAAGTCGATGTTGATGGCCGATGAAAATGATAAAAACAATTCTTCAGGAACTCCATCCATCCATCCATCTTCATGTCGGCTTTATTCCCTTTCGGGGTCGCCACAGCGGAATGAACCGCCAACTCTCTGGCATATGTTTTACGCAGCGGATGCCCTTCCCTGCCGCAACCCATCGCTGGGAAACATTCACACACACATTCACACTTTAACACTATGGGCAATTGTTCTTATTCAATTCACTTATTCTGCATGTCTTTGGACTTGTGGGGAAACCGGAGCACCCGGAGAAAACCCACGCGATCACGGGGAGAACATGAGAACTCCACACAGAAATGCCACCTGCCCCAGCCGAGCCTAGAACCAGTGACCTTCTTGCTGTGAGACGACCGTGCTACCCACTGCGCCACCGTGACCTTCAGGAACTCAAACATTGTTAATCAGTTATTCTTCTAGCTGATGTAGCTTTGCATTCAAGCTATATCCATCAAAGTTCAATCCAGGGCACAAGTTAGCGAAGTTTCCAAGAAAATGTAAAAGCAGAGAAGATGGTCTCGCACGTGCTCAGTGGATGGGCAGTCTCCAAAATGAACTCATTTATTTCATTTAATAGTTTATTAAACTCTACCAGGTGACCATTTTTTAATGCAAAGAAAAATGGATTCAATCTCATAGGTTTTAAGAGGGGCTTGAATTAATTTTTTTTTCAGGGTGTAATGCTAACTACTTCAGCACCACTGTTTTCTTTGTCCACTTAGCGATCGTCATCTTTCAAAAGCAACTCCCATTCATACCCTTGATTTTTTTTTTTTTTTACATCAGTATGACGTTTATTCTCTTTGAAAAAGAACATATTATAAATTTTTCTGGATCATGACCCGGTTTTCCTGATCATGACCATGCTTTTATCACTAAGCTGGACTATTGTAATGGTCTCATAGCTGGTCTCCCCAAAAAGACCACTAGGCAGCTGAAGCTTGTTCAGATTAAGGCTGCAGGGATCCTGACCAGAACTAGAGTATGCTTTCAGTTACTATTCTGCCCGCAGCTGGAACCGGCTTCTGAGCACTGCTGTCCGAACGGTACTGAGCTTAAACTTCAGATTTTCTTCTTTTTTTATTGTAATGCTTCTTTTGTCGTACCCCTTGTTTTATTATCTGTTTTAACTTGAATCTGTTTTATTCTTCTGTAAAGCACCTTTAATTGCTAATGTGTACTAAAATGTGTTATATAAAATAATATAATTTCCTTCCCTTGCCTTTATATAACTATAACTGTTTGCAGCATCTAGCAACATGATTTATAGTTAATCGATTGAGAGGAAATACACCAACACAAACATTTGTGACTGAATGTAGATTTTTACGCTTAAATATTAATTACTAATATTAGTACTTGAACTCAACATGTGTCTTTTCACACATCATCGCTATTTAAGAATTCTTGTGGCTCATTTCTTCCTAACTGCACCACTGTTAACCATCTAAAAAAATGAACTGTTCAAAAACCGTTTTAAGAACTCTTCAGGTAAAACATGAAAAAACTGCAGGAGCCTCAGATCTTGAGTGTTTTCGGACAGCTGCACTAAGAAGCCCACAGACTAAGACAAAACATGGACAAAAGGCAGGTGGTATCCTTGAAGGAGGTCTCCAGCACACTGCCAAAATGGATGACAACCCCGTTTCATGGGTTATTAAAACACAGAACCACCACATCGCAGAAGGACACAGAAATGAGCTCCTATGAAGACTAAAACAAGTGAATCACACTTGTAATGTCAGGTTAAATTTAAATAAAGCCTGATTCGGGTCCGTTACCCCCTGAGAGAATGTAATTTGTTACACTTCAGTTCAGTTCAGGTCATTGTATATGTGTCTGAGAGGTGCAGGGGTCAAGTCAAGAGTGCAGGTCCTGTTGACCCAAAGCTGGATGTACACTGAGTGTTCCCCTTTCTTCCATCCCTCTCAAACAGGCCCCCAGGGATCTCGCAGTCCCTCGTGTCACTCATCCTCACTGAGGAGGGCGGACTGACACGGGCCGCTCTTGAAACCAAATCTCGCTCCACCAGGGAAGAGGGCGGGGGGACAACTCGGAGACAAA
Organism: Danionella dracula; assembly: GCA_900490495.1. Classification (NCBI taxonomy): domain Eukaryota; kingdom Metazoa; phylum Chordata; class Actinopteri; order Cypriniformes; family Danionidae; genus Danionella; species Danionella dracula. The sequence goes on from UELW01000051.1 coordinate 932,468, forward strand.
AGAAAACCAAATCAGTGAAATAGGAACGTCAACATACACTGAGTGGACTTTTTTTAGTTTTTAAAGTAGCTGAATATTTGGGAAAAATAACTCGTTGTTGAAGAGAGAGCAGGACATAATTTCACAATTCTCTTGAATTTTGGTGCAAATGTAGCTTTTATTCAATACATTTTGAAAACTGAATAGTGATGCTCTTGTCACGACAAAAAGAAAGAGTAAAAAAGAAAGAAATAAGAAAGAGAGAGTAAGAATGAAAGACAAAGACAGCAAGAGAAAGAAAGAGGTAAAGAAAGAGAGCAAGAAAGAAAGAAAAAATAAAGAGAGCGAAAGAAAAGAAAAAATAGACTAAAAAAGAAGACAGAAAGAGAGAAGGAAGAGAAAGAAAGAGAAAAGAAAGACTAAGAAAGAAAAATGAAGGAAAGAGTGAGAGAATTGAAATAAAGAGAGGGAGAGCAACAGAAGGAAGGAAAGAGAGAGGGGAAAAAGAAAAAAGAAAGAAAGTAAGAAAGAGAGAGTGAGAAAGTTTAAGAAAAAATAGACAGAAAGAAAGAGAGCGAGAGAAAGATAGGGAAAGAAAGACCGAAAGAATAAAAGAAAAAAAGAGACTGAAAAAAGAAGAAAGATAGGGAGAATAATGAAAGAAAAAAAAATCATAATTAAGGTCAGATTTATTCATGCTCTGGTGTCTCATTTATAAAAGGTGTGCATAGACCTTTAATTTATCCATGGTTTTTGGAATCAGGAACTCTAATTTGACTGAGATATATACCTTGTAGCCCCTGAATCTTGACTCCTTTAGGAGTTATTAATTGGTAATTAATAATTAACAATTGAACAGTTAAATGAAAATAATTTTATGAATGCGCCTGAAAATGTACATGTTTGCAGCAGACTGAGGGATGAGCAACTACAACAAATGTGCCATATTTTGGAAAGACTTCATCTTTAGCGGTCATCAAAGTTAAAATTTCAGCTTCAGATTTCAAATAAAAAGTTAAAAAATTATTTTGGTTGCACAGTTTTTCAAAGTTTCAGCCAGGGTCATGTGTTTGCTAAAAATTGTAGGTTAATTTTCTGTAAAAAGACATTTGTAATTAACACATTTGAAAGCTACGGAAGAGGATTAGGGACACTGTCGCAAATAAAATTGAAGTTCTGACTTTTTCTCTCAGAATTCTGAGTTTAATGACAGAATCCTGACTTTTCCCACAATTCAGAGAAAAATCTGAATTCTGAGAATAAAGTCAAATTGCGGAAAAAAAGTCAGAACTTGAATTTTATTTTCTACAGTGGTCCTAATCCTCTTCCATAGAAAGCCTATTTGCTCTATGTTTAATGAATTTATCCACCACCTTTTCACTCAGAATAACTAAATGTTTTATTAGTATGAGGCCTAAACTACTCCAAAGCCACCTAAAACACTGAGTGCACTGAGTGCAGTTTGCCCAATTCCACCCACATTGCTCCGGATGAACTTCACCGAACGAATGGAAACACTTTGTTTTGACCTTGTTCTGGTGTTCTTATGTCGCTTATGATTAATTTATAGCAATTGTTCGATATTTAGTTTTCACGACGCGGTTGCTGAGTCACGTGACACTGTCATGTAAGACCACGAGGTGAATTCATCGAGGACGAAGACATATATTTATAACCTCGCAGCATAAACATGTTGGAACCGAGAGTAAAGCGATTCAAAACTTGCCTTCCTTTCTGTAAAACACATTTTTCTTCTGCTGGGAGTCAGCTGAGGCAGAACTTCCCGGGGGTTGTGGAGGAGAGCCTCTGTGGAGCTTCCACTTTGCTTTTGGAGATCTCCTACAGGCTGGAAGAGCTGGTGAGAACGTTTGCGTGACCTGTTGTATAATATACTCCAGAATCCCAAAGTTAGCATTTTAACAGCTAAGATGACTTCAAACCTTCAAAATATTAAGGATAGCAGACCCCATCCTGACTGAAAACTAGGGTTTGTCTTCAGTTACAGATACACACGACTAAAAATTAACAAAATAATGTTATGAGTAAAGATCATTTAACGTTGAAATTGTGTTTTTTCATTGTATTTTTAAGTTTGTGATTGTTTTGTTGCTGAAAAGCTAAGCAAAACCTGAGAAAAATATTAAATAATTAAACTTTTTTATAGCTACTGTTTTTTTGTTTGTTTAGTTTTTTTTTTACAAATCTTAGTTTGAGAAAATATCAACCATTTATCATTTTATTTGTTTGCTTTGATTGATTATCAACAGTTGAGAAACTGTTGCATTCATCTTCAATGGTGCCATAATATGTCCTTGTTAAATCGATGATAAATATTTGACCCTTTTAGACTATTACTGCACCCTTAAAAACTTCAAAAGGCAGTGTTTATCATGAACTATGTCACCTCAAATGGTTGTTCTCCTCAAAACAAGCTATGTGTCTCCTGTTCCTCCCACTACCCCACTTCCGAAAACGCCCACAGCTGGTTTTGCTTGTTGGCACACAGAAAATCCATCCATTTCTGAAAAAAACATTCTTCTTTTAGTAAGTAAAACCAAAACAGAGTAAAAGTAAAACAGAGTTCTGGCTCCGGACATCCAAAACACTATTTTCCTTGTTTATCGAGATGGTTCTAATAATGGTTACACTTCCGGGTCAGTCAGCGCGTACATTCTTCATTGAGATGAGCTGCATTAGAGGTTCATCTGATTGGTTAGTAGGCAGTGCTATGGCCAAAGAGCATTTGAACCGTTTTGAGCTCCAAGAACAAGAAATGACTTGAGGCATTGAACAATGGAAAACGATTTTCATTAGGGAACAATACAAAAATGCAAAAAAAGTCTGAAAAGTCAAGTTTACTTGACATGGCGCCTTTCTATTTCCAAAATAATGGCTGGTCTTCATTCTGTCAGAACCTAAATAATCAACAGCAGCTATTAAAATCAAGATGAGATGATTATGGGCTAGGGTCAAGTCTGATGAGTTTTTTTTATGTCATCTGGCTAAAAAAAAATGACTTACTGTACAATTAAATGTATCTGCTTTGCTAGCAGTAACACTGAAGGTGCCATCCATCCATCTTCTTAATCCCTTTTCAGGGGTCCCCACAGCAGAATGAACCGCCAACTCATCTGACATGTGTTTTTTACGCAGGAGAAGATCCACACATACTCATTCACACTCTTACTCTATGGACCACTTAGTTTTACCCAATTCACCTGTACAGCGTGTCTTTGGACTTGTGGAGAAACCGGAGCACCCGGAGTAAACCCACGTGATCACGGGGAGAACATGCAAACTCCACACAGAAACGCCAACTGACCCAGCCGAGACTCGAACCAGCGACCATGCTACCAACTGGTCCACCGTGGTGCCCCCATCAAAGGTACCCTATTATTCAAACAAGACTTTTCAGACATTTTTAGCATGTGTTTGTGTTGTTCCCTTGTCAAAAACATACCTCAAGTCATATTATTACTAAGGCAGCTCATCTCAATGCAAAGCTTTCTGTCAGTTTTGCCTAACCCAGAAATGTAAGAGTAGCAGACCCACACAGAAATTGCAGAGAAAGCGTTTTTGTTTCAATCTATTCAGCAGAAATTGATTTCATGTGTCACAACAAGCAAAACCGTGGAAAGATGACTTGTTTTTGTGAGAAGCACTTCTTTTCAGGCTGGTTTGTAAAGCAAAGCATTATTCTGTAGACGACTTATAACAAGGCTGGCTTTGAAAATGAATGAGGAGCTTCGAGCTGTAAGTAGAGTGATGAGTTTGATCCGTCTTTCTATAGCTTTAACCCGTAACCATGTTATAGCAAATGTTTGGCGCTTGGGGCGTGCGACCGGAGAAGCGCACTAGAGAGAGCGAGAGCAAGAACGAGTGTTAGCGTGTATTTTGATTTTGCTGTTGGAGCTGTGTTAGTTTGCTCTATTAAATTATTTCTTATTGAAGTGGATTCGGTTTTCATTAGTTAGTTTCAAATGCACCATACAGAGTTTACTTGATGTTAAACACACTAGATAGGAGTGAAAAAGCGGTTGTGGCTGTATTTTGGTTAGTTAGTGAAGGTTAGCTAGAGCACCACATCGCTGAAGATTTCGGGTTTTCTTTTGTTACAGACTAGATAACAGACTAGGTGGTTGTGGTTCAGTTAGGGTTTTTTATTCATTTATAGCTTTTTCACGTTTTTTTTTTTTTTCTTTTTCTCAAAGTCCCCGGGAAACTAAAATATTCTTAGGAAGTAAAGTGCATGGGTTGCTCTTCGGAGATCTTTTGGTTGTGGTATTAAGCTGTTGGTATATTTGGTATGTGTTTGTAAAATAAAGTGTATATGCAAGTTTCTAAAGCTGTGGCTCTGTTGCTGTCTATCCTTAACTGACCATACTTCAATGTATGCTCTTTGAGCCAATCTTCTTCACTGAAGATCAGAGGCGTAACAACATTGTTTACGATAAATGCTGCTTTTTGAATGTTGTGACTGGCGCAATCTGGAGGGGTAGACCAATAATAGAGAACAGTTTGCCGTATCAAAATAATAGATTATTACAGTTAGGATATGAATTTGAAAACAATTACTTCTCTTAGAGGTTTTAATTGTTTTTCCATTCATGCAGGAATCTCTGACTAGCCTATCATCTGATTTTTTTCAGGCCAGAGTCTTTGATCGGAACAGTTTGGCTCTACCGAAAGTGGCTGCGTATTTTCATCAGGAGTCAGTGAAAGAGCTGGAACGAACTGAAGCTATGCGGAACTATCTGTCCCAGCGAGGAGGAAAATTCTGCAGCAAAGACATTCAGGTGTGTTAGGGTGAGGTTTTCCAGCATAAGCGAATTCTTTTCCGCTTTAGAAATCAAAAAGAATGTTTTGACATTTTATCCATCACCATGATATGCTTTACTGTATGTAAATATATTTATGTAAACCTACAGTACAGCGTTAATAATAAACAACATTTAGCCAGCCTCAGGTGTGACGCCCACGTCACTGAACGTTGGGTAAACCTCTGATTGGTGTACTACATTTTCCAGGGAATACCTCAAGAATCGTGAAGTCGTGATCTGATTGGTTCAATTCATTCTGATTTCTGTGAGAAGCGTGTGTCGCACACTCAATTTAATCATAATTAACCAGCAATCAAGCAACAGGTGATTCCAAACCTTCTTATTGATCGGTTCCCTAAGATTTAAAACAGAAGCCACTTAATTTTGTTTCTTCTATGGACCGCTCTCCCAGTACGCTTTGGTTTATCTCAATGTCGCCAGACTTTCTTGAGTTTGTGAGCGCTTGGTCAGTGATCTATGTCAATTCTGGGTCAGCGAACTCGTAACGTTCGTCAACTTGCTGTTCCATGTTGGTCAGTCGGTGTTGCATTACTTCCACAAATTAGCTGTCCATAAAAATTGTATGTTTTATATCTCATTCAAAGTTTTTATTAAATAATATATGGAAATATCAAAGCAGTACCGGTTTAATTTCTGCCATCAAATAAACACAATCAAATCGTTATATTCTCTTTTTTGTAAAGCAGCTTTGACAAAAACTTTTGAGAACTTACAACAAGTATAAATCTCATTTACAACGAATCTATTTCCCTCTAAACACATCGTAACCCTTGTGTGTTTTGGGCAGCTGATCTTATGGGGGTGATGTGCAGAGAAAGACTCAGAGATGGGGATTAACCAGTGGGGCGCTTTGGCAGAAATCTCCCTTTACTGCCTGTGAGGGTATACGTTTCTTTGAGTTCCGGAAAATTGGGGAGATTAATGTGAAGGCGGAAGGACAGTGCATTAATTGTACTTCCAGATGGGTACCATGGCACTCCTGCTGTCGTTTTACACTGCCTCTTCTCTTCTTTCCATTTTTTCCCCTCGATTTTTCCACCTAACCCCGGATTTTATGACTCGTGTAAAATTGATCCGGACTGGGATGGTGAGGGTCCATCAGCAACAATTTTGAACACCTTGTTATCCGGTCGTTGGTGTTGGGCTCTGCTGGAAACACGTGTTCAGTCTTTGTTAATGGAAGCTCAGATAAAACATGAAGTGTAGCTCTAGTTATCCAATTTTCACAAGTTTATAATGTCTAAAGTATATTTTGTACCATTTCTCAATAGGTCTGTGTCTATGCTAAACTGTGCTTTAAAGTTAATAATAGCATTTACAAATAACTTTTGGTTTTTATGATTACAAAAATAGGCATTAGAATTTACACTAGTTTGTTGAATCCTGGCTAAATCTAAAGAGCAATTTTTGCAAGGTGTTTAGACATAAATTTCTTCGTTGTTTTCGTAAACGTGAATTTACATCAAAGTTTCAAGTTATTTTCAGACCAGCCTCGATTTAATATTGGATTAACTAAAGGAGTGTTATTGAAGGATTGATCTTATCCAACAATCTGTGATTTTCATCCACTTTCTGAAGTAAGTTTTATACTTTCTAAGCTTGCTTCGTGCACACATTCTTAGCAGTGTGGTAAGCCATATATACTCTTTTTATATTCTCATATACTCAATTATATCCAGGGATCTAAATAACTTTCTTACTAGTACATTGGAAACAATGTCGTTGTAGCTAATTAACTTATTAAAACGATAGGCCAAAAACCGGTTTAATTGTAAAAATGTCTCGCCATATTGACAGTGCGCATTTAACCTCAATCTGGACTAAAACCACTGTTTTCATTCACGTCTCCCAAACCGTTTAAGTCATTTTAAAAGATCCTAAATTTATTTTGAAGAGAAACTTCTCTTTCTGTGTTCAGGAGAGCCGTGTGATTACAATCACACCGTGTCTATAGCATCCCCTCGAAAGACTCTCAAACTGATGGTTCGTTTGCCCTTTATTTTCCTTACAAACTCCTTGCTTTATTACAAAAGTCACCACCGTAAGAGCTGTGTGCTAGCTCGGTGGGTGCTAACCGTTCTCAAGCGAAAACAATCACCGTCCTTATATGGGTGCACCTTTCCGTCCATCACCAGAGTGAACCTTCAAAACAAATGTCCCCATTGTTCTTGTCAAAAGAGGAAAAAACACCCATTACGTGAGTATTTACAATGTCAAAAAGGCCTAAAAGGGGACTTTTAACATTTTACTGAAAAGCCACACCTTCAGTGTCAAAGAAAACGCAGGTATACCAAGCGAAGTTTATAATTTACAAATCTCCACATGGTGTAACAAGGCAATCCTTTTATCGTTTCCACTCGGTTTTGTATTGTCTATGCAAATCAGTTTGTGAATATTCATGCGCTTGCTAACAAGTCTGAAATCATTCTGCGTTAAAGTATAGTTGTAGGTGGTTGAGTAACTTATTTACGAGACAGTTTGTGCTCATTAAAGTCGAGCAGTAAACTATTTTCTGTTATGTTTGTGAAAGCACAACAGGAATTATATGTTCTTGTTTTACTACATGATATTCCTCGCCATTTACACAACGTTGCCCTGTAGTCTACTGGAGAGCTGTGAACATTTACTATACATTTACTACACAGCATGTGATCTGCTTTTATGTCTATCAATAACAGCATGGAAGGTTATTCCTTCGAGGTTAAAAGTGATTAAAAACATTACCTTATACTCTCATTCTCTGACGTATACGTTTCCACCACTTGTTGTTGCCAACTGTAGTATTCCCAGAACTGTATGTATGAAAAGTCCAAAGGTTTCTTAGTGAGAAACACACTTGTATAGTATTTATAGATATGAAACATCGTGTAATAAATATCTAAGAATGTTTTGGTACAGTAGATTTTCGTTGGCACCGCTTATAAATTTGAGTATGCGTACCAATTGCAGAACACTAGACAAAAAGAAAGATTTTTTAAAATCTATTCCAGCAATAAAATAACCTGAAAAATCCCACATATCAAACACAGAAGCATATATATTTAGTGAATATATGAAATTATATATGAAATATCAGAAATGTTTGTACCATTAGAGTCTACTTGAACACAGCACATAGCCACATAGCATTCTTCCTACCATGGTTTTTTTATTTGTAATTTATATTTGTTTATTTGTAACAACTGCTACGACCATTCGATTATTTTATGAATTGCTTTTTGCTGGATTTGACTCAAGACATGTTAACGACTCAGCCAATGAGAGGCTGGCGTTAGTCAATTTAAAGGGAGGGCAAAAATCTGCCTGAAATTAACACTGCTGGTGTAGAGATTTGTAAAAAGTGTTAAAAGTAACACTATGAAAGCTGAATGAAAACATAATTTTTGCCAAATAACACTGCACATTTTACTGAGTAAGTTTAAACTTTGTTTAAAAAATAATCATTTGAGACTTGATCATTAAGTTTCATTATTTGTTTAGGATTATTAGTGTTTCTCTGTTCAGGACCACGTAGCAAAACTCACTCTGGTAGTTTTAGGCAGAGCTAAATTAACACTGACTTGTGTGTTAAATCACCCCCATAGTGCTATATTTACACAATTTGAATTCTGCTGTGCAATTATCAATGTTACGTTTCGAATTCTGAATTTTTCAGTGTTATTTGTTTGTTCCATTAGTCAACCGATCAAGAACTTCTTTGTTTCTCAGTTCATGATCCCTTTAAATTCTTATAAATGTTGAAAACACTATTAATAATGGCAGCTAACACTCTGAATTCGTCCTGTAGTTTATGCAAGATGTTTGTAGCTCACCGTGCTGTTGTTGAGTAACAGTATGTTTGTGTACAGAGACCTTGTGTACAGGTGTGCGCTCTCCTTCCTGCTCTGGAGCTCCTGCTCAGCCAGTGGATGGAAGAGATGAACGTCATGGTGGAGCTGAATCATCTGGCGCTCGAGCAGCAAGATCCACACAGCGCCCGCGTGATTAAAACTCTCTTCGTCGAGCCCCTCGTCTCAAAGGTGAAGCTCGTCGGTGACCTCTTGACCAGCGCTCGTGAAGTGGGCCTCGCTGATGAAAGCATGCAAGGCTTCGAGGAGTATCTCATCGACCAGCTTGAAAAAAAACCTGACCACTGCTTTGACGGCCTCAAAACAACTTTTTTTTACCTGAGTACACAGGGAGATAAAGCTGAAAAAACACAAACATTCAAGACAACTACACAGCAAACTAACAGACAGATTAGCACTTGGATAAACGATTCAAACTCTAAAAGAGTTTACATTTATACATTTGGCAGACGCTTTTGTCCAAAGCGACTTACAGAAGGAGAAATCACCAATGCCCCTGGGATGCTGAGATGCTGGGGATTGATCCCAGGACCTCTTACATGCAAAGCATGTGCTCTACCACTGAGCTACACCCCACGTACCGACTGTATTAGTTGGTACTGAATAATTTTTGATTGTTTGGATTTTAACACAGATGGGGCATTTCCTCTACTATAGAGCAGTTTAATTTAGTTTCCAATATCAACTTATCGACATATATTCCTTTTAGTTAGCTCTAACAGAGTTTTCCCCAATAGTTAAACTTAAATCAGCTTGGTGTTTGTTTTAAATTAAATGGGCATACAACCTTGAATTAACACACAGTGTTTATTATAAGTACACAGTAAAATCTAAAATCTAAATTGACTATATAGAGTAGGACCAATTATCCTCAGAAAATAGTTAAATTAACACTTGAGACCCTCAACAGGAACCATAAACATTTCTTATATTAAACTTAATTTTTTTACATTGTGATGGGGAAAAGAGTTTTTATAGTGAAATATAAACATTTATACAAACATACTAACGTTTTTAGTGAAGAGTTGACAGTTTAGATGACAACTTCATAGATATTTTAACTCAAATAGAGCCCATGCACTAGAGTTTGATTTACTCTCATGTTTTACTGCGTATACATTTTTGTTTTGAGGTTTTAAGAGTCAGTGACGAAGTGTAAAGCTTAAGATTCTCTGTTTTTATTCCTCTTTTTTTGCCTGTCCATATTAGAAGTTTCAACTCTGTCCAGAGTTCATTTAACGCTGCTTTTACTCAAATTTGTCCTAAACTTGTCAATTTTTTGTGTACTGCAATTTGTTTTTTCCGGTTTGACCGCCAGCTCTTATTTCTAAAATTTCTAAACTTTGGGCATAAAGTGGCTTGTGTTCTCAACTTAATTTAATTTAGACAAATGGAATAGTTACTTTTTCTTCCTTTCTTTAACCGATATTGTAGTTTGCTTTAAGCACAAAAGTTCTGTATAGTTTTGAGTTTTAAGCCTCTAGTATGCTGCGGAGAACGCAGGTCATAATGAAAGAAATCGACTAAACGGATTGGAAACATCGATGTAATTCAGAACAAAGAGGAGTCGGCAAACAGGTTGAAAACAAACTCTTGTTATTTTGACTCTGACAAGTTTAAGTTTATTGATGGGAACGTGGTTTGACTCCATGTAGACATGGAATGCACAGTCTACATAAACTCCTGTTAAGTTTAGAATCAGCAACTAGATTTTTTTCTTTACTTCGAACTTTTACATGAATTTGTCAAGTTTTTTTGTCTGAGCAAAAATCACTTTACATTTACATTCACTTATTTTACAGTAGTTTGAATGAACACTTACCTTTTTTTTTGCTTTACATGTGAGATTTTGATAAATTTGTCTTTCCGTGTTGTTTGTTTTTAGCTTGAGCATTGTTGTTGATTTTAAACCTATTTGATGTCAATCTTGTAACTTGATAAACAGATGATTTAAACACTCTAAATGTAGACATCATTTTCATGTTTTTCCAATACAATCAACTCAATATAATATGTCAAAGAATAGATAAATGTTACTGTCCTTTTTATATCTGGTTTTTAAGAAATGTTTTCATCTGCATTGTAAACGTCTCTCTTTGTATTTGATAAGTTCCTAGTAATTACATTTTGCTGAACTGAATTATCTGGACGTTTCTGGTTAAAAGATCATTTAGGGGCTTTTTAGACAAAATGGCAGGCTCTTTTACGCCCTCTATTGGTTCAATGTTGAACAGCTAAGTTATGAGTCAAAAGAACCCATTCATAAACTTCATACTGTTAATGAAAGTGAGCAGAGGCAACTAACTTAACCAATGTGACCAACATAAAAATGTGTGATTACATGAAAGAGCACATGTGTTATATAATTGATTTAATTATTATTTATTTGGAAAAATATCTGAAAAACGGTATTTGTTTACATCGGATGTCTGTCTGCTTGCCTTCTTATATAATAAAGATGCGTTGCATGAAATTGAGTTCCAAATGCATTATAACACTTAAAAAAATGTTTGTTTCCTCGTCGTTAAAGTATTGTTATTGAAGAACAATAACAAAAAAATGCCTAATTTTACTCGTGCATTTAATTAATACTTAATTGAGGAGAATATATTCAATCTTAAGTGAAGCATAAATCAGTCGCGACGTTTAATAAAATCAATTTATAAGAAGAATTAATAGACGAATTTACAGACATTTTAAACGAAATACAAAGCGGAGTTAACTTAGAAAATAAAAATTAACAAAAAAAATTATTCAGCAGGCTATAGTAGGGCAAAAAATTAAGACAAAGTTAAGTATAAATTAAGTGTTTGTGGAATTTTACGACAGTTGGAGTTAATCGCGTATTTCTTTTATTTTATTGCAATTTATAGAATTTGTCTAAATTCTGTCAGAATGCTCAGTAAAATCTGGATTTTATTTACTCTGATGATCCCTTTATATAGAGTTACATCGAAATTCATTGAGAACGAGTTGTGTACAAAAAACAAATATTTATTCCAATTTTCAATGAAAAAAAAACGAGCTGTTTAGATTTTTTACCTTCATTTAAGTGTTTTTGAACTCAGATACTCTCTGAATAGAGCCAATTTTTCTGTGTATAAACCAAAAACACTATACAAATGAATTTCGTTCAGATAATTTCATTAATTGTTAGTTTACATTTAACACATTCGGACAAACAGTAACTAAAAAGTCCAGTAACTAAAAAAAAAACTCACACGTAGTGACCTATTTACAAACGAATTCATGTTTTTTTCTTCTTTTTCTTACATTTTTATGACTCTTTTATTAGCTAGGGACGCCCTCTTGCAGACTCACGTGCTCATTGGTCAAAGTGTCATCACTAGGACACGCCCACCGCTGGCAGACCACTTTATTAGCAGGGTCCGAGCTCCATCCAGCAACAAGTACCTCGAGGGTACGAGCAAAGAAGCTTCTGGAGCTCTCGTGAGCAGAAGATTTCCTTCAGGGTCTGAAGGACGCTGTCTCAAACCCCTTCACGTCTCGGAGGAACATAAGAGTCGACCCACAAAGATGGAGTTGGATATCCCCTTCCCCATCCCATCCGCAGACGACTTCTACGACGACCCCTGCTTCAACACCAACGACATGCACTTCTTCGAAGACCTGGACCCCAGGCTCGTCCACGTGAGCCTGCTCAAACCCGACGAGCATCACCACACCGAGGACGAGCACGTGAGGGCACCCAGCGGGCATCACCAGGCCGGCAGGTGCCTCCTGTGGGCATGCAAGGCCTGCAAGAGGAAAACCACCAACGCTGACCGCCGCAAAGCCGCCACCATGCGGGAGAGGCGACGGCTGAGCAAGGTCAACGACGCGTTCGAGACCCTCAAGAGGTGCACCTCCACCAACCCCAACCAGAGGCTGCCCAAAGTGGAGATTCTGAGGAACGCCATCAGCTACATCGAGTCCCTGCAGGCGCTGCTCCGGAGCCAAGAGGAGAACTATTACCCGGTTCTGGAGCATTACAGCGGGGACTCCGACGCGTCCAGCCCCCGGTCGAACTGCTCCGACGGCATGGTGAGACTCCGGCTCTGGTTTCTTTAGTTGGGACGCATGGAGAAGGTGGTTCAACTCAAAAATCATACAATTAAACCAAACTATGGTTGAGGAGACGTTTAAAATAACTGCTTGAGAGCATTTCGGAGAAGAGTTTTAATCGAGATTAAATGAACGCGTAACCTTGATGGGTTTTTTTCTTACCATCAACATTCATTTCGTGATCCATTCGCCGATTTTTTTTAATCTATTCTTAGATTTCATTCTCTTTGGCTCGTCAGAAAATGGGACTCTAAATAACACTTGATTCAATGTACAATTATTAAGCGTAAAGTACCACCGAAATTTTACGTTGAGTCAATTTTGTCTTCCCAAATTTTGTCCATTTTGTCTTCCCAAAATGGACTTAACGAACATCTTTATTCAAGCTAACAGAACGTTGACTGGATGTGTTTTCAATCCAATCTACTATTTGAATTCAATTAGAACACATTCATTCAGTCAACAACAAAAACTGAGCCAGCTAAAAAAAAATAATTGACTGAATCCCGTCTTTAGAAAAAATATCAGGCAACGAATTCAATATATATAAAAATATCAGTCAATAATTCGTTGCTTTTTTACAGTGTGTCTACGCAACTTTGTCTCATTTGAACAAAGTTGTATCTTAAAAATGTAAATCGGCATCGCTTTAATAGGGCCAAGTGGACAAAGCTTAAACAAACTTGACTCTTAAAAAGTTCTGTATTTTTTTAAGTTACTAGAAAGTGAAAATAGAAAGCGGAATACGCGATTTAGCGTTCTTTATATCAAAGAGTAAATGAAAAACAAATCGAATTAAACATTCATACAGCAACTGAACTTGCAGCAGAGTTGAATCCCTGTCGTTTTCAACTCTCAATGTCGAACAGAAAGCTTAACTGCGCTTTATCAGCTTTTATTTAGCATTTTAACAGTTAATAACTCTCGAAGAGAGGCGATCTAAAGAGATCCAACGATCCAAACGCACTGTGTGTGGAATTCCCAGTTACAGCTGCTCTAAACAAAGTGTTTAAAGTGTGAAATTAAGTTTCCCATCAGGCCCTCACAGTGACGCACGTGGATGTCCAATTTTCCTTTTACTCTCTCTCAAAAAAAAAAAAGGTACGAAACTGTAACTTTTAAGGTACAATGGCGTCACAAGGGTTAAGATTTGCTCCTATATTTAGACTTTTGCACCATTAAAGGGGCAATTTTGTAACAATTAAGGTTAAAATTGTACATTAAGGAGCTATTGTGGACCGTTTTAGGTACACTGTCAGAAAAAAAGGACAATCTTGTTCTTTGGGATACAAAATTGCCCCTTTAATAGTACAAAAGTCTAATATAGGAACAAAACTGAACCCTTCAGGGTACCCCCATTGACGTCATTGTACCTTAAAAGGTACAGTTTCGTACCTTTTTCTGAGAGTGTTGGCAGCATGAGTTAATGCACAACTGTCTTGTGTTCTAGATGGACTTCGCGGGCCCCACGTGTCAGTCGAGAAGACGGAACAGTTATGACAGCTCGTATTTCAACGACTCGCCAAACGGTGCGTTTCATGGCAAAATCACGTTCGCTTCACTTAGTAAAACACGCAATAACGAGAAAGCGTGCGAGGAAATGAAAAGCCTCTGTTTCTTCCCCTCAGCTGACGCGCGGAACCTCAAAAACTCGGCGGTGTCGAGTTTGGACTGTCTCTCCAGCATCGTGGAGCGCATCTCCACGGAAGCCCCGGCGTGTCCGGTGCTGTCGGTACCGGAGGGGCCCGAGGGGAGCCCGTGCTCCGCGGGAGACGGCTCTGTTGTGAGTGAACCGGGGGTCAGCGTGCCGTCCCCGACCGGCTGTGCGCCGCAGCTGCAGCCCCGGGATCCCATCTACCAAGTTCTCTGAAGAACCAGACTTTTCAAATCGAATCAGAGACAATCCGAATCCGAATCGAGTTCAACCACTGAGCCGATCTTTACGACACCTTTTTTTCCCTCAATCAGTTGCTGGACGCTTTAATTATGATCTTTCATCCTTCCTTTTCTTTTTGATGATTTTTTTGTTTCCATTATTTTTATTTTTCGTTCATGTAATGTCTACATGCTACGTTTATTGCTTCCGTTTCCTTTAGTTTACACTCTTTTCTTGATTCATTTCGCGCCTTTTTCTTTCATCTCGTTTTATTTATTGATTTCTCGACTTTCTTTACTTTACTTTAGTGAAGGTTCACAACGTTACACAACGTTACTTCGTCTTTGTTCTTCCTTTGGTTGTTCTTTTTTTGTGGCTTTAATCTTGCTCGACTCTTTTTGTCCTTTATTTGTATTTCTTGTTTTTTCACGTTCGCTTCTTCCCGTCAGTTGTTCTTTCTGAGTTGAATCTCGCGAATTCGTTTTTTTTTCTTTCTTTCTGTATTGTTTTTTGTGAATCTTCATGTTATTGATGTGCGTTTATTTCCTTCAAAAATCCTGATTCCATTCTGAAAATGCCTCGCAGAAGTCTATTTATAGCAGCGCATCCACGTGGAAATGTGACCATATCTCTGTTTCTCTGTTTTCTGTCACCATACACCTTATATTTCCTTCATTATTTACGAAAGAATCGTAATTCAGATTAGTAGGACCACTTTTGTAAATGTGTAAATAAGATGTGCTTTGTTGAAGCGACGAAAACGAACAAACATAAATGTATTTAATGACGCCTGTTTGGAACACTAGCTTGTTGTGTCTTGTATTAAACTTTATATTTATACTTCTTAAGGAGTGAATGTCGGAATAATAAAATATAACTATTTATACTCGATGCTATTTTTGTGGTTATTGTTCTAATTATGACGCAAATGTGTGAATTGCAGTAAAAGTGGATAAAACATACTGAAATTTCTATCCGACTTTAAAAGTGTGAAGGATATTTGTTAAGTCCAAAAAGTAAAATATCGAAAAGGTTTCTTTTTTTCCAAGCACATGTGAAAGAAATAACTTCACATCGAAACACCTAAATTCGGTCGATTTTGTGGATATTTAGTTAGAATCTAATAAAGTCATTCAGACTAAATAGAGATTAATATTTGTCCAAATAATGGTTTGTGTTATAGTAAAGCACATATAACATATTTAGCACCATAAATTAGTCTTATTCGTTTGAAACAGTGTTTTAGGTTTTGTACAAGATTTGTTTTCACCAGCATTTTCATCGCTTGCAATTACTGACAACTTTTAAGGTTCCTAATTACCCTTAAAGCTAATTTCTTGGTGGAAAAACAATAATTGTCCATTGCAATAATGAATTAAAATGCGTTCTTACCTTTTCGTCTAAGATTTATTTTATTAAAATAATACGTCACTATCAAATCGCTCATTATCTAAGCCTTTATTTACTCTTTTTTTACATTTAAATAAGGATAAAATGCTACATTACCCGTCATCAGATAGAAAAAAACACTTGATAAAGAATATTATACTGTATACTAATACTGTAGCCTCACTGTAAGTCGCTCTGGACAAAAGCGTCTGCCAAATGCATGAATGTTAATGTAAAAAAGCATAAAAATAAAATATAGAAACCGGCGCAAGTCACTCACAAATTCTGTCAACCAATAATCAAGCGGCATGCGAACTCGTCATTAGGCAAAGGCAGGCGAAAGCTTTGGGGTCCCAACTTGTTAAGGGCCTTCTATACCTCAGGTGCACTCATCCCTTGAAAAATATTCATTACGCGTTTATGCTGAAATTTCAAAATTTATTTTATACTCGTAAAATGTAGCTAATTAAAGCACTAAAACCGAAAACTCACAGAAATGTCGCTGGAAGCTCCAAAAATGTTTTCCTCAAAGTGAAAAAAAGCTTTATAAGCTTTTAATCTAAATTGTGTTATATGTGTTATATAATTATATAACTGTTTATATAAATAAAAAGGGCCCCTGTGTTTGCTTGACTGGGGCCCAACATGGTTAAATCGGCTTCGGAAGGTTTCCTTTAGATGTATTTATGTTATTTTTCTGCTTTACAGCTGCGTTAAACTTTACTAATGAAACACAGAATGCTAACTTAAATAACAATTATTTACCAACTTATACCCCGTGTGGGACAAAAAGACAAGCAGACAACAGCGTCATCTTGCGTAGGCCAACTGAACTGCATCCCCAAATTGACATGCGCCACGACAGACATGAACGAGTATATTTGCTCACGAACTCATGAACTAGTAGATTTGGACAAATAAAAATGTTAAAGCTGCGTCTAGAGGAACAGTACAACAAATATACAAAGAATTGGTGTGTTTGGGGTTTGCTGTCTACAACCATTCAAACGCAAGAGAAACATTTTCTCTGCCATTTAACCCACCGTTTTAATAAGAACATTGAATGATTAAAAGGAACAGGAAAATTTTTTGATCCACCTTTTAGTTTTTGAAGTGAATGGAATTAACCTTTAAGTTCCAGTATTATTTGGGGTAAAAGGGTTACAGCAATGATAGTTCCTAATAGGTTTGTTGCAACGTCTTCATGAATATTCATTATGACGCCAGATTAGTGGGCGTGGCTTCCCGAGTGTGGCGCGCAGACTGGAACAGGTTAATTCACTGTTAACGAATATTTCTCAAACGCCACCAATTGCGTAACAAATATTAGAAACACAGTTAATTAATAAAGATTCTCAATGATTATACACTAATCTCAGCTCTTTTTCAGTGAGTAGTGTCTTCTCTTTGGAACTTGAGCTTCTTCTCTCCATAAAATAATACATTTGTAAGTTGTCTCACAATGTCCAAAAATGATTTACAACTCTCCTACATAGCTTGTGATGCATGCTTCTATGTTGCTATTCTCTATAACAACTTTTGATAACAAGGTTGTTATGAAGCATTAAAATAAAATAAAATAACTTCTCATCACCACTCAGGTGACAACAACCACACGCCGGCGATTTTATAATCTTTGAGAGCTTTATGGAAAAACTCTTAATAATAATCGGACATCAGCATTACAAGATCTTAAATGTTTATATTTTCCTCTTTCCTGATTTAAAGAGTCACCAGACTGGAGAAAGTTTGGTGTTGCTGTTGTTTGGGAAGAGTCTGCAGCATTTTGAAGTCTTTCATTTGTGAAACAAGTGACTTTGGGGTTTAAAGGACTGAAGGGGAGTTCGAGAATAGCTGTGAGATTGGAGTTGGGGTTAAGGTTTAATCTTTGACATAACTTTCTGCTCACTCTTGTCCGTGGCCTGATGAGAAACTCTCAAAAATCACATGTCATTGGGAAAGATTGCAAGACCTCTTACCCAAATCCCCTCTTTTAAAAATATAGCTCCTTCAAGAGTCTCCACACGTCTAGACGAAGTGAAATTGCCTCACTTGCTCTGCAGAGGGTATTTCAGCAAGCTTCGCTTCTCTGCTGTTTAATGTTGGTGCCGTGACAGTGCGGGACAGTTGTGGCATTGCGGCTGCCATTTTATAATCTTTGTGGGTTTTGTCGAACATCTCTTGATGGTCAAACATCAACAAGATGAGCTTTGGATGTCCATATTCTCCTCTTCTGTGATTACTTCCTCATGGTGATTTTCTTCTTCTTTGTTGTTTCCTGTCACGAAGCTAATGGGAGAAAGTGCATCGAGCGCCACCTAGTTGCTTTTTTATGTTCTAACTGAACTTAACAATTCATCCAAAGAGACAATTTTCATTGGTTGACCGTGAGATTTTACCTCGTGAAAAACCAAGGCGACATGGCAGAGCATAAATTAATTTCACTTAATTTCAATTAAGTTCATGCCCATCTCTCGGACAGATGAGTGACCTCATGTCTGCGTCTTTTGATTTCTCTTGAGGCAAGATTGTGTACAAAATTAAAACTTTACTAAAAATTAATGTAGATATGTGGTGGCCTCAAACTGGTTTTAGCTGGCTATAGCCAGGGCACCTTTAAAGCAGCTTTGTTAAAACACAATTTGAGCTGGTCAAAAAAAATTCTGTTTCTTCCAGAAGCATTAAAGACAAGCTAAAAACAAAGATTTTATTGATGTGTCTTTGAGAAATTAATAAAAGAGTTCAAGTACAATCCAACCAATCTGAAACTGCCTAAATTGAGCTAATCAACACATGGTAACTGCAAATAAACCACAACTTTGCTAAAAACGGCACACAAAAACAGTAGTTGGCAACATTTACCCTATCGCTCAGGCTTTTGGTTTGTACCCAGCTTCAGAACAACGTAGTAGCTCCAAACAATACCGGAGGATAAGAACTAAGTAATCGCTCATCCTGCTCTCGGTGGATTTTGAGAGAGGGCTAAGGAACACTTTATTTACATGTTATTGTGGAACTTATGTCTATCTAGAAGGAGGAGGTGTGTTGATTAACATGTTAGAGTGAGAGAGAAGGGGGTTGGAGGTCTCCGTCATCACTGAGGTGGTCTCGGTTCAAAGCTGGAGGATGCTTTACTTCCTGCGACGGGTGGCAGCTCCCTTCTTGCTGCTGTAATGAAGAATGTGAGTTGAATAACTTAGAAATATATACACCAATAAGTTACTTAAAAATTCACAATGAACTAAAGATCTTCCATCCCAAGTTTTAACCCATTTTTTGTTTTATTTAAATACACATTATACACATTAAACAGATTTGTTTTAAGCCTACTACACCCTGCAGATCTGCACATTTTTCTACAGAAGGAATGACTTATGACTTATAACCCATATGTGTTGTAGGCAACATTATTTTCATTTGTTAATTTGGCCATAGCTTTTATTGTGTTTTAGGAATTGAAAATATTTGTTATTTTTACACTTATTTTAGGAAGATGGTTTTAAAAATAACAATACTTAATGGGGACAATTTTCAACCGTTCGTTTTAAAGTACCATATTATGTAAACTCGACTTTTATTAAATTTATAGTATGTTTTAGTGTTATTCCCTCATCAAAACCATTCCATAGATTGCATTCAGATTGGTTCATGCATGTTTGTCTAATCCTATTTTTATTTTCTGGGAGCTCAAAAAAAAAGGAAGATGATCATAGCACCTTTATGCGTTATTTATGTTATTTTAAACGTCTTCTCAGGCTATTAAAAGTAGCTTACTGCAACATAAAATGTATCTGTATAGCTAGCAGTAACATGAAAGGTGTCCTTCCCTGCAAACTCTACTTTAGTAAAGTTTCTAGCATTTTTAGTATTCTTCCCTCATCAAAACATGCATCAAGTCAAACTCAGATTGGATCATGGATGGTTTCTTGAATTCTATAATACTTTTCTGGGAGCTCAAAATGATTGATGTTCATAGCACCGACCATTGTTGTAGCTCCGCCCACTGACCATTCAGATTAACTACTAATGCAGCTGATCTCAATGCAAAACAGACATACTCTTACATGGAGGTGTAAGAGTAGCAGACCTGCAGCAAATATAACAACAAGGCTCGAAGCATGAAATTCTGACTGACACTGAGATTCGTTCAGCAGGAGACGGAGTGGAAGCATGTGGTTGGGACTGGGGTAAACACCGCAGTTAGAAGAACCCAAAAATTGTAGGTAAGTCAAAAACAAAAAGATAAATACTACTTTTTGATTGTTATTAAGGGTGCAGTGATAGTCTTGAGGGGTCATATTTTTATTCCAAATCCTAAAATGGTCATAATATGGCACCTTTAAACTGATAAACTAACTTTTGCTTAGTCATACGTAATTCCATCCATACCCAACAAGTCATTATATCATTTACACATCCAACTTACAATTTGCTAAGTTCCTCCACTCTCTTGCGCATCGCAGTGACCTGAAGATCAAAATAAAACCGTGATCACATGATCCGAAGATTAAACTGAGACAATAAATGTATCAACTCGGTTACCAGATCTTTTCCTCACCTCATACTTTTGTTTCTTCAGCCTCTCCATGTGCTCGAACTTCTCTGATTCCAGGGTTCGTATCCACTCATACAGCTCTCGTGCTTTATCCCTGAAGCACAGACACCAAGACAGAACTCAGAAAAGCATTCAAACTCTTCACTTTTTTGGAGCAAAGCCAACCTCAGTTTGTCCTCGTTGAGATGGTCGATGTTGAGCGGTTTGCGTCTCTCAGCCAGGATCTTTTTCTTCTTCTCTCGTTCGGTTTGTTTCTTGCCTCCTTTCTTGGAGTCAGCCTGAAAGAGAACAAAACCTACTGAGTTCTGTTTCAGTTAATGCTCTTTAGTTGAAGGTTTTAAGACTTGTAAGGCTGAATGGTTTGCACTGATGCTGCACTGTAAAATAACTATTTTTTGCTTATCGTCCGGTGTTGACTGTGTGCAAAACAAACACCTATCAGACTGACTGGCATTGTTGTAGACTGTAGAAAGTGTCTTTTGACTTTAAAATAGGCATTTCATTTTTTTTTTCAAATGAATGTCTGTAAACACTTTGAGAGACCGAATGACATTGATGTTAAATAAATTGGGCTGTGCATATTTTTTTATAAACATAATAGGTTAATTAATAAATTACATTCTGTAGAAGCTTGTCTTCTAATTGGCCTCTCTCAGGTGTTTACGCTTAAGTTTGTTACTAATCCAGCAAATATATCCACGAGCCATCAACATTTGTGCAAGCTACCCCACCTTCCACACCTCTGTCACACTCTAGGGCAGAGGTTCACAAACTGTGGTCCCCAGTAAGATAGAAATACTAGTGTGAGGAGAAATATAATAGTTGAATAAAACACATTAATCTGCTGCTGGTGTGTGCGAAGTGATTCTAACTGTAGTTGACCAGAGCTATGAGTCGCATCGTTGCAAATAAGAACATATTTTGCAAGTCGTCTTATCTCAAAAGCAGATAAGCCCTTCACATTTGGGGAAAAGTTTTGTTTATCTTTAGTTCAAGAGAAGAAATGCATTATGTGCTGTGAAAAAGCAGTTAAAGAGATTATAGCGCTTTTCTAGACACTTAAAGATGCTTTTTCAATTATCAAAGCATTATTCATTCACTCCACATTCACACTCTGGTGAGTCTGATAAGCTACCTTGGTGGTCCTCGGCTGCCCTGGAGCAGTCTGACAGGACGTGGCTGCCATTCTGCGCCTACGGCCTCCTGACCATCACCAAACACCCCCCACCAGTCACTCACATCCACCAAACACCCCCCACCAGTCACTCACATCCACCAAACACCCCCCACCAGTCACTCACATCCACCAAACACCCCCCACCAGTCACTCACATCCACCAAACACCCCCCACCAGTCACAGACATCCACCAAACACCCCCCACCAGTCACAGACATCCACCAAACACACCCCACCAGTCACACACATCCACCAAACACACCCCACCGGTCACTCACATCCACCAAACACACCCCACCAGTCACACACATCCACCAAACACACCCCACCAGTCACACACATCCACCAAACACCCCCCACCAGTCACACACATCCACCAAACACACCCCACCAGTCACTCACATCTATACTGGGTAATGTGGGTGAAGTGCCCAGGGCCACAACAGCAGAATGGCCCTAGTAAGGATCGAACCGCCAACCTTCTGGTTACAGAACAACTAACTCCACCACTGCGCCATCTTCCCGCCCCAGTATAATAAAATAACATCGGATGGCAACAGGAGAATATCCCTTTGTTAGGGACCGGGTGATGGACAACTTCCCTTATTTTTAAATACAAAGCATGACAGAAATGGTAAAAATATGTATATATATTTTAACTTAAATCTGCAGCGAAAAAAGGTATTTACTTTGTTTTACTTTTGAGATAATGACTTATACTGTTGCAGACGCTTATCACTTTAGTTTAGCTTTTTAGTTTTATGAACAACAAAAATTAAGATATTTAATTTAAGATATTTTAAACACAGACTGACTGGCATTGTTTTTGCACTGTAAAATGTTTAGTATTTTACAGACATGTATCATACACACAAAAATGGCATTGGTGGGATTTGTATTGCTGGCATTGGTGATAAATCAGTGCTGAAATATATCATAAAAGCAAAGATATTAACCGTTTTGCACGATTCAATCAAATGCAGCAAAGCAGGACTTTTTAAATTTTAAAATTAACACTTTTTGAGAATTTGTTTTTACATGTTTAAAAAACATTTTTTTAAAAGGGAAAACTATTAAATATGAATTTTAACCTTCAGACCCTGCGTCCAATCTTAACTTTTAAAACCAATTTTTAATCTGAAAATTAAATCCATTTATATCTGATCTTCACTGGAATGGACAAAAACAACAACAACATTTTTATTTTATAATTAATAATACATTTTTAGTATTCTTTGAGACCTAGGGTTAAAGAAAACACAATTATTTTTAGCACAAATGGCTGTTTTTCTACCAAATTAAATGTAATATATAGTGCAAACTTATTTTTATTAATTGTACTGAATCATTATATAAAAATAAAGTTGTTTACTTTGCGATAGATTAACAATAACTGCCAACTTTGATGCCTGACTTTGAAGCCAAAAAACAAAGAAATCATTAGCAGTTTCTAATTTAGACTGCTGGCGTGTTACTAATTAAAAGTATCAGATTATGCCTCATTGAAATGATTTAGAATAAATATTTGCGCTACAGAGTATCAGTGCACCCATAATAACTGAAATTATCTTTAGGTAGAGCAAAAAACATTATTTTCATTGATTATTGACGATTCTGCTGCGGTTCAACACCGGGTCAGTCAGCACGTACGTTCTTCTTTGAGATGAGCTGCATTAGAGCTTCATCTGATTGGTTAGTGGGCTGTGCTATGGTCAACGGGTGTGGCTACAGTCATCAAGTTGTTTTGAGCTCCCAGAAAGAGAAATAGGACTACACAAACATGCATGAACCAATCTTAATATGACTTGAAGCATGTTTTTGATGAGGGAACAACACTAAAACACGCTAGCATTGTCTGAAAAGTCTAGTTTTCATGATACATCTCTGTTAACGATTTGCAGGAACATTGTAGGACTCACCTTCTGAAGGTAGCTGCTGAAGTTGGTTCCCATGCAGGCCAGAGCGGATTTCTTCTTGGCGTCTTCCTCTGCTTTCTTTTTAGCGTCTGCCTCCTCTTTCCTTAGCCTCTCCTCCTGAAACTCACTCTGTCAGCGTTTTTACTTGATGGATAGATACTCTCTGGAGTCTCACAGACCTCGCGTCTCGTCTGGCGTTCCTTGTCCTTCTCAGCTCGGATCCTCTGCTGGTCAGCCCTCTCAGATCTGCGCTTCTCCTGATGGAACATAATTGATCGTGATTTTGATCTCTAGTCGAACACACATAAAATAAAAAGTAAAAACAACTCTTTTCAGAGTAGGAACTGTTTTCAAACACACTCTTGATGTATTCATCCAAATGGCCAATTCTTTCCCAAAAACTTGTACTTGAATAAATGTTAGTAAGTCACCATAAAACATCACGTTCAAGTTGTGAGGCTCAGTGTTAATTTAACTCTATATAGAGTGGGATCAAATAGAGATTTTTTGAAATAGAGAATTTTTTTACGGTGTACATTTCATATAAAGTAAGGAAAGAACAAACCAGAATACAGACAACATTTAAATATAGTCCACTAAACTTACAGTGCACAATGAAAATGTTGCAAATCATTTAATTGACACTGGGTGGCGCCTTCACCTCATAAATGAGCATTGTTGTTTTCTATATCCATTGTTTTTATTACTTAAATATCACAGAAATAAAGGCGAGTCGTTGTTTCCACCATTATGTATAAAGTATAGACTATACACTAAAGACGTCTATAACAGTGACGTGTGATGGCGCGTCAGATTCACGATCTCGCTCTGATAATAATTGGCTAGTATCGCAAGCGTGGTTGGCAAGAAATGGAGAAGTGTACTAGACGAATTGTCCAAGTGTTAGTGTGGGACTGTTGAACAACCTGGGCCCAGAGAATACTCTCCCCTACATTTCCAACTATTACTGCAGTTTAAACGAACAGGGGGCTGAGGTCAAGAAGGTGGAGGAGTTTAGGTATTTGGGGTCAACAGTCCAGTGCGACGGGGAGTGTGGAAAAGAGGTGAAGAGGCGAGTGCAGGCAGGTTGGAGTGGGTGGAGAAAAGTGTCAGGGGTGTTGTGTGACAGAAGAGTGTCAGCAAGAATCAAAGGAAAGGTGTACAGAACAGGAGTGAGACCAGCTATGATGTATGGGTTAGAGACTGTAGCAGTGAGGAAGAGACACGAGGCAGAGATGGAAGTGGCAGAGATGAGGATGTTGAGGTTCAGTTTAGGAGTGACAAGGATGGACAAGATTAGGAACGAGCACATCAGAGGAACAGCTCAGGTTGGTTGTTTTGGAGACAAAGTCAGAGAAGCCAGATTGAGATGGTTTGGACATGTGCAGAGAAGGGATAGTAGTTATATTGGTAGAAGGATGTTGGAGATGGAGCTGCCAGGCAAGAGGGCAAGAGGAAGGCCAAAGACAAGTTATATGGGTGTGCTGAAGGAGGACATGAAGGTAATTGGTGCAAGAGTAGAGGATACTGAGGCCAGAGTTAGGTGGAAACAGATGATTTGCTGTGGCGACCCCTAAACTGGGAACAGCCGAAAGAAGAAGAAGACTGCCGTTTAAACGAGGAGCAGACCGTCTTACGCAAAGTGAGAAGTGAAACATGCTTGTTGACTGGTGAAGGGGTGGAAGGAGGGATAGCTTGCACGATGTAGATGTTAGATCTTTGGTCATGTCTTATATATTGGAGATGATATGGGTAGGTGGGACCATTTGATTAGTCAATTATCAGCCAAGTTCCTCCCGAACTTATGCTAATCTGATGATTAATGTAATTTCTCGTGTGGGAGAACAGTACTGCGTCCCAATCGGCATACTATTTGCACTTTTATTGGTGTTAAACGAGAGTTAGGCTGTCCGGTTAGATTCTGAAGTGCAGATCGATGAACACTCACCGATCTGATATTACCCACAATCCCCTGCGCTTGGGCGAAATAAGTTTTTCTCCGGAACCCAAACAAACAAGGTCTCTCTGTAATACGACTCATTTTTAAAGAAGAAGCACAGAAACAAGCAATAGAATATATAGAGATTTTTTATTATTATTAAGATATTGCTAAATAAAGTAATGGTTAAGTTCTTGCACATGTCGTGCGTAACGACGTGGAACAACTACTTCCGTCACGTGATGCTTTAGCGCCTCCCAGATGGTGCACACTCTTGTGCGCACTAAGTGTTCGGATTGCTTCAGGTTCGAAACAAGTATTTTTTTTAAAGAATGAATGTTAAGCAGACAACGAACAATTTAAACAACAGTAAAAATGTTCTGTTCTTTACTGAAAAAAAAACAAGATACTAATAATAATAACTCAGCTCATCTGACCATCTTAACTTTATATTCCTAAAATTCGCCCTTGTAATAATGGAATTAAAACCATGCAATTTTATACTAGATCCCGAATGTTCTGTATCGTTCTCAGTAGGAATTGGAGATCATGTTTTTGGGTTGATTCGGTGTTTTGACAGATGCCTCTCAATCATTTTATGGTTTAATTAAAGAGACTTTCACTCACAATTCTGGCTCGGAGAGCAATAATTTCCTCCTCCTCTTTCTGTCTCGCCTCGAAGTGAGCCTCAATGAGGCCCTGCAGCTCCTGGGTGTCCTTGTTTTGACGTTTCTTCTGGATGTCCTGAGTTACGATGCACAAAAACAGCAGAAGACATCTCACTGACTTATGATTGGCTTATAGTTTTAGGGAGTTTGAAATAGAACACTTACATCAAAGTCCACCTTCTCGCCGTCAGGGATTTTGGGTGCCGTTAGCCTTTTCAGGGAGAAAAATATTAGTATGTACTAGCGATTTAAAAGTGCAACAAAATGTAACGTTATTGTCGTACTTACTTGAATTTTGGCTTTTCTTCTGTTAAAATGTAAAACAAATATTAGCTATTCCACTTATTAAGCAAGTGGAAGTACAAACTATATTTATATTTAATAGTTTCAGAAATAAATTTCAATTTCACTTTGAAAAAGCAAGAAAAAAAATCAAACAAGTGAAAGTATATTTTTAATTTTACAAATCAAGACTTTGAGAAAAGGAACTGTTTTGAATGCAGGTGTGGTTTAAAAATAACGTTTAATTTATCAATTTAAGGACTGGAAACTAAAACTAAAGGCAAATCGTGAGAGCAAAATTAACTCTGAATGGTGTACAAATAACACTAACATCTAAAGGTAAGTGTTAAGAAGCTAGGTGTTCATTTAACTCTTTAAGTTAAGAGACGGACCAAACAGACTCAGAGCAGAGTCAATTTAACACTTCAGATTTTACTGAGAGAATTATTTATTGACTGATTGATTTCATGTTTTATTTAATTATCTTAAATAATTGAGTTGCTACAACACATTTTTTTCACGCTTTCAAATGTCTAAAATCTGAGATTAACCTAATACATTATATTGTCTTTACTAAAATAAAAATGGGTGTAACTTCTTTTATTTCTACACTTTCTATAGTGTATCGACGAGTGCTGGTTATTGTGGTCAGGAGCTCTTTAAAACCAGTAAAATACAAGTTTTTACAGTTTAAAGCTACTGTTAATGTTGTTGTTAAACATATAAAAACTATTCAGGATAGTGAACAGTAATTATTTATAATCCATAATAACTCTATATGCTTCATTGATAATTAACACCTAGATTTGTTTAAATCAAGGTATGCTACCTCTTTCCTTTGACAGGGTTTCTGAAGGTTTTAATGAGGTCAAATTTGAGACTTTTTAAGACTTTCATATTTTGGGCATTCACAAAGGTTTTCTCAAACTCTGACAACCAATCTCTTGCAACCCTCACAATCACATTTACATTTTTTTTTTTTTTTACATTTATGAGTCTTATGTGAATATCTGGCAAACCTAACAATCACTTTTACGATTCTCTGGTTACCCGAACAACCACAAAACACACACCTCAAGTTAGCTTTACAAGGACATCAGAAAAATAAAAGAGCCCAGAACAATTATTTTGAAATGAAAACTTTTTTTAATGAAAAAGTTAATGAAAAATGTGGGGGTAACTATTTTAATTTTCACGAAAGTCTTTCCGAAACAGTAAAAGTCATAAAACAGACCCTGGAAAAACCCGGAAGAAACTTGAGGCCTTCGTATGGAAGCTAATATACATTCATATAAATAAAAATAGCCATTAAAAAAAAATGTATCTCACCAGGTTAAAGAGAAAGTAAAGTGAATTTTGACTTAGAAAGTCTACATTTTGAGATATAAGTCAATATATAGAATTTTAAAGATGAAATTTTGACTTGCTGACCTGCAAAAGCTCAATCTACTGTGAACACACTTATCTCTAAATTTTGACTGTTTACTTTATCTAAAAATTTCTACTTTTTAAAGCCATTTTTTATTTTTAACCTGGCAGAAATGGGGCTTCCAACGTTCATGCTCATGTGCAAGAATAAAGACATTCTGTAGTGCACAACGATACTGCAATAGACGAAGTTGCAGAGACCGCTTCCCTGCTCAGACATTAATTCATGTTTTACGGCTGGCCAGGCCATTTTTTAAACGCTTCTGTAGAGCACAAAAGTTAATATCTTTGTTAGAAATGTCTGTTATACTGTGAAACAGAACATTCATTGTTTTAGTCTTTACGCGTAAGGATTTGATATACCTGAAAACTAATTTGCTTGATATTTGATATTGCAGGAAAAATAAGTATGATTTTGTAAAGAATACTTTTAAAGATCTACCTTTTAACTTGTGTTCTTTTTGTTGTGATGGAACTGTATCCTTGCGGAGGAAAACAAAAACTTTTTAAACTTTGATATATTTTTTTAACCCTTGTTTTTGGGTCTGTGGTGTCACATTTCTGGTTTCTGTTGTGCATCTTCTTTGTCTGCTCTTTTTCTCTGACATATCCTTTTTAAGTAGGATCCGTACTTGCCAGATTGTCTTGTGCTTCTCCCAGAAAAAAACTACATTTCAGTGTTAAATTTGTGTTACATTTGCCTAAATGGCACTGACAAATTTATGCCAACTTAATTCTGACCTTACATTGACTTCTGGATAAGATTTTTGTAATATATATATATATATATATATATATATATATATATATATATATATTTATTTACTTTTTGTTTTTATTTCTTATTGACTTTGAGAATTTTTTTGCATCTTGGATTTTGGAAACAAGCCTTTTTGGATTGGATTCCTTGTTTAATTATATATTTTTGAGTTTGTCTACCTGCCCCCGGCAGTTTTAAAAGTTTTGAGTATATTATTGTTTAAGGGTTGTATTTCTGTGGTGTAGATTTGGATGTTGTGGAAAATGGCGTGTTATAAGGAGTAGTGTTGTGCACGCATGTTGGAATAAGTTGTGACACAACCTTTGCATGAACTTAATCGGAAACATTCTAGATAAATAAACCGAATTACGAGGCTTTATAGAGAAAAGTGAACTTTTATAGACTTGACATAATTACAGGAACTTAATAATAATAATAATAATAATAATAGGTTGTGATCTAAAGTGGATCGGTTTGAAGCATGAAGCTACAGAGCTGAACAAAAAACTCACGTTGGCGCTCATTGTTTTGTTCGAGGAGCATTTGAACACAAAAATTTGTTCTGGGTGTGGATGGCCTTTAGGAAATGTTTATTGTCACTGCATTTGATTTGATTAAGAAATTTCACAATAAATATTTATTTTACCAGACGCCTATTAGAACTCACTTTAAAATTAAAGTAGATAGAAGCACACTTAGGCATCAGTGATACAGTGAAAAAGACAAAGAGAGCAAGCTGCCAGGCTCACCAGCTGTCGCTGAAATTCAAAGCATATCATTTTCAATTCATAGAGAACGTTGTTACACAACATTAGTGGAGCTAGTAGTGAGCCCTGTGGGACATACCTATCCTCATCCAAATCATCTATTATCCAATCAAAGCAAATAATAGAAAGCCCACAGCACACCCCACATTCATTCCATGCTGAAAAATGTGCTAATTGTGCTTACACGGTACTGGAGCAAAAATAGTAACACTCTCCTCCAACTGAACCCTCTGTTGCTTTTCTTCAAACACTCTCACATCTCCTTATTCAGTGTGTGGGTCACGATCTGAACCTTCCCTTTTTAACCCTTCCCTCGGTGGAATCTCCACCAATGAGAGATTTCCACAGATCGAGTGTCACTATAATAGAAAGAGTTTTTCATGCCTGCGTGTTTGCTGAACTTTCCATCCAGAGCCCATCAGAAGGAAGCGCGCTCCAGCTCCAGCTTTCTGAGGTAAGGGCAGACGAGGGCACGAGAACTGAGACGGAAGCTTAGATTTCAGGAAACTCAGATACGTTTTTTTAAGAATGCGTTTTTTCAGTTACTACACTTAATTCCAAGCCTTTAATGAAAGTTCTTATAGTTCAATCCAAAGAGAGTTGTTTGTATAAGTCATCAATAAAGAGTAATGTACAGTACTCCTGATCTTTAAGGTACAAATATAGAATAGAATAAACTGGAGACGGACTTTGGAAACTGGATCCTGAACAATGTTCCGACTATTATTCGCAGCTGTTTTGTCTACGCCAAATACTTTTGGAGCAGAGATGCTCTCTTTATTTATCGTCTTACTGTGAAAACAAGGAAAGCAGAAGAAAACAATATACATTTCTATGTTTATTACACAATATCATTCTCATTAAAAAAGAGAGAATAACCAAAGGCCTCTAAAGAGCTAGAAAAAGTAGAGCACAGTTTAAAATGTGTATGCATATAAAAGTTTTTTATTCCGTTTATATATTTTGATGTATGTATATATATATATATATATATATATATATATATATATATATATATATATATATATATATATATATATATATATATATATATATATATATATACTTTTCTTCCTTTTTATAAGCAAAACTCTCCCAAGGAAAAAAAAAGCAAACTTTCATATGAAATCAGATCACTGAGCTGATGAACACATATCAGCCAATTTATTCCAGAGAAATCATTAAAATATATTTTTAAGACCCAATTTGTTTTCTCCAATCTTTACATGATCAGCAAGAGAAGCAGGTAAATGCATTTTAAGCACTACCTTTAAAAAAGAGAGTTTTTCTTTTGAATAAAAATCATTGATGATCAGCTCCTGAGAGACCAAAAAGAAAGGAGAGAAAAAGAGACCCTCCGGAGACCCCGCGTGTGGGATACTCTCACCCCCTTCAACCGAGTTCTAAATTCATTCAAATACAGAACAAAATCTCTGGAATACTCTCTGGAATATGTTTTACACAGCGGATGCCCTTCCAGCCGCAACCATCACTGGGAAACATTCACACACTCATTCACACTTTAACACTATGGACAATCATTCTTACCCAATTCACTTATACCGCATGTCTTTGGACTTGTGGGGACACCGGAGCACCCGGAGAGAAACCCACACGATCACGGGGAGAACATGCAAACTCCCACACAGAAATGCCAACCGACCCAGCCGAGACTCGAACCAGCGACCTTCTTGCTGTGAGACGACCGTGCTACCCACTGCACCACCGTGATGCCGTAATTGACTATTATTCCGTGTTATTTCTGATTACCCTTAATTTCTCTTTTAGTCTCAAAGTCCACTGATCACCATGTCAGACACGGAGGAGGTGTAAGTTGAAGATTTTCTGTCTCTATCTGTTCTGAAATTGCACTAAAACAATCACTTTTAAAGATTTTCTTCCTTTCTTTTAGGGAGCATTTCGAGGGTGAGTATAGAGGGTTTCTGGTTAAATCCTGTTCAATTTCAAATTATATGCTCTTCAACTTATGGCCATTCTTCTAAGAATACAGAAACAAAGAGATATTAAACTTGAGTTTTTTGAAATATGGAAGGATCCTCCTTCAATAATTATTTTTATTACCCCTGAACAGTCTCACACTGAATGACCCACCGCACCACCATGCTGCACGTATCGGATACGCAAACTTAAACTATTCTGTTCTGCAGCCGGGATTGATTTCATAAGTAAACAAAAAATGAATATGTTTTGTTTAATCGTTGTTTTCATTGTACAATAATTACAGTCACATGCAAAGTTTTTCTATAATTTTATTGGTCTCTGTATTGTGTCTAAGGAGACGATGGCCACAAGGGGGCATTGTTTAACACAAGAGGATTTAAACAGGACCAGCAAACACAAAGATATTGTAGAAAAAATAGAAGACACACCTTTTTTTGTTTTACTAAGTTAACATAAAGAAAATGTACCCAAGATTTGAGGAATCGGGAAACATGAGGAAATGTGTGATAAACAAATAGATAAAGAAGTAAATAATCGTACTATCTAGTTAATCAATGAATAAACATTTATCAAAAAATCTAAATAAATAAATCGATTTATAAGACGTATTACTGTCGTTTTAATTATAAATCAAATGGGTTTTTTTAACTATCAATCATAATTTAATTCTAAAAAAGACTGGAAACTGATGTTGAACTTCACCTTTTACCACTTTTTTATAGTCTGGAATTTTTCCACTAAAAAAAAATCTTTTTTTTTCTACATTCCAAACACAAAATAAAACATTCCAGCTGTTTTAGTCTCTTAATGGTCTCTTAATCAACATGTATTTTGTCATATCTTTTTGAGGATACAGCAATGAATAAAAAAGAACATGATCAATTAAAGAGTTTGCTTTTCTAGTTGTTATTGTTATTTTATTATGTAAGGAAAAAATTTACTTTTTTATTTAATTAATTTTAGTTTCTAACTTCATGTAAAATTATTTTTACATTTTACTGACACCTGAAAATAGTTTTGCGCTGAAGAAGTTCCCAGGCGTTTGTCGCATCTGAATAATGAGAATATAAATTTTTACTCAAACAGTTTACTCCTTGATTTATTCGTGCACATAAATGAATACATTTTGTATCTGTTCAACGTTTTATTGCTAAAAAGGAATAGTTCAGGAGTTATGAAATAAACCTTTCTCACCCCTTAAATTAACCTTCTCAGAAAATGCTCACATTCAGCTGAAACCACTGACCATCCAACAAAAATCAGGAAACACTACATTCCTCGCACCTGACATCACCCGAGATTAATAACCTTACAGTATTTGGTTTCAACGCAGACTCAAAGTATTTCCTTTAAACCCATACTTAAAGTATTTAGTTCTACATTCAGGGTTTTTCGTGTTGATTTCAGAACTAATAGATTTA